>SNQJ01S0010189.1:35712-52843 GCA_010110895.2 Picea sitchensis
TCTGTGTTGTGACCATCCATGCTTTTTCGCCTCATCTCTTCAGATAACAAGGATGCAACTACATCCTCATACTTCAATGTAGATTGAGTGGTACTACCTATTGCTACAACCAGATTATCCCAAGAGTCTGGAAAAGAACATAAGAAAGTAATACACTTATCTTCTTCTGCACTCATAATATTGACAGATCCAAGTTGACTTACTAGAGTATTAAAAGAATTTAGATGTTCTATCACAGAATCTCCATCTTCCATCCTAAGATGATACAACTTCTTTCAAAGAAGCAACTTGTTTACCAAGGACTTTGATTGATACAAATTCCTTAACTTATCCCATAGTTCCTTGGCTATATATTCTCCTGAGACATTCAACAACATTGAATTTTCCAAGCAAAGTCGAATAGTACTCCTTGCTCTTCTGTCCAACTTGTCCCAATCTTCCTTCGACATACCAGTACCTAGTGTACTAGTAGTTTATGTACTGGTAGGTTGTGTACCAATAGCCTGTGTGCTTGTAGACGGTGTACCAGTAGCCTGTGTACAAGGATCCACAACGATCCATTGTTCTTTGTCTACAAGAAGGTCCTCCATCTTGAGATTCCATAGCTCAAATTTTTTACCGTTGAACTTCTCTATCTTGATTCTAGATGAGCTCCCCATTCCTCTTTCTTTACTGAAATCTCCACTACAAAAGGTCCCACTAAACCTAGGTTTATCACAGACCCAAGATAAACTTGATCTATCAAGACTGAGCCAAACCCTCAACAAAAAAGTCATCCCTCTGAAGCAAAAAATGAGCTCTGATACCACANTACGAAGTAAAGCAATGCATATAGATTCTTAAGCAAGATAGAAATTATTCAATGGCTCATACACAGAGTACACAAAGATTTTATACCAGAAACCCTCAACCGGAAAAACCTTTCTTATTTTCATTATATCGAATTTCACCATTCACCATACAATATATACAATGTTTTTAGGTATTCCATAGATGCCAAAACCCTAATCCCTTAATCTGGGATTAATTTACAAATCTGCTAAAAATAGCAAAATCTACTAAAAATAGCAAAAACCGCCCAAAACAAATTTCGGGGCACTGCCCTGAACGCTTCGTGTAACAAGGGGGGGAATACCTACCCCCCCCTGGGACCCCCCTAGGAAACTTCCCGATGCACATGACAGAGCTCTAGTGATAGGGATCATCAAACGCAATTGTCATATTTGACGTGCCCACACACACACATGTAAAGAATATAACACATATACCCAACAGTTTTCACCCTTTGAAACCATTAAAACAATTCTTCATGACCTCTAAGTCATATGGGAGGAGGAATACCATCATTTCTAGGTCAAAACACACTTTTTCCTTAGAAAATTTGACCCATTTTTTAGCATTTATGAAGGGCCGAGCCCCCCTTTCCATACTAGGGGTAGTGTTGGCATAAGGGTAAACCCAAGGTTCCATGCTTCAACAATGCACCAAAAAAACCCTAACTATTGGCCCTTTCATCAACACCTGTGAAGCAGATGAAGTCTCACCCGAGGTAGAGGCAGGGGTGGTTGCAGGACTCAAGTGTCTATAACCTAGTTGGGACACAGATCTGTGATTACACCACTTAACAAATCACTTAGCAGTTAACATTCATCAGTATTTAACCCTTATACACATTGCAGATCCAAACCCTAGTTACATAACAACATAGTATTCAACCAGATCTAACACATCTAAGCACTTAGCATATGGAAAGATATCAGATCTAGCATTCATTCACATCATTAGGCACTAAGTGATCAAAAAATGGAAGGAATAATAAACAATTGTCTTATTTAGATGCTTAAAGTTGTTTAAAGAGTTCAGCTATTAATTAATCATGCTGTAAAAACAAAGATATGAACAACAACAAAAGAGATAAAGAAAATAAGAGCTTGATAGTAGAGTTCACCAACGAGTGGCTACGTCTCTAGGCCCGCTTCCAAGTGAAGGACCTCTTTATTAATCTTCAAATGCTCAAGTTCTTTACAATGGCTCCTTGTTGCTACATAGCAGACTTCAGATCTGTTGTGAAAGACCTCCTTTCTCATACACATGTATGCTTCCTCAAACTCCTCTCACAAACATGACAAAAAGGCCTCTCAAAACATGAGAAAAAAGTCAAAATACATAAACTGCTCCTCCAATTCCCTACATCAAAAAGTTACCCTCAAGCTCCAAAAGGCTTGATTTATATCACTTTTAGGATCAACAAGAGAATCCTAACTTCTCCTAAAGATATAGCTTCTTTCTAGGATCAAATCCCCCTCCAAATGGCCAAGATATCCCAAAAAAAAACCACATTCTAGTCATAATATCAGGCAAAATACCAATTATGGGCTACATATAAGTCAAAAACACACTTTTAATTAAAAAATACACAGTAAGTGCCCTTGGCTGAGTGCATGCCCCCAATTCTCTTTCATATGCACTCCATATGGCCAAGTGCTAGCCCAAAGGGCTAAGCATTGGCCCCTTAAACGCGCTAGCTCCTGATATTAGGGCGCATGCCATGGGACCTTCCCTACAAACGCGCCCTGGTGGTTGCGACCGTGCCCCCTTTCTACTGACATGTGGTCACAATACTGCATGAAACCATGGGCCAAGGCTTAACCCCAGCCCCTTTTGTGCCAACCTTAATACAATACAAAGCTTATAATATATATATTTGACTTATGTTAATAAGTCCTATGTATGGCGCGTTGGGGTTGGAGCTTTTCCAAAGGATTTGGCTTGGTGGGTGGTCATGGGTTCAAAACCCATGGACCCACAATTTTGTTTTTGGAACTTGCCACTCAACCTTGACCTGGTGCCACATGGTTGCCCATGCCTGGGCCATGTGGCACCTCAACATTTGACCAACTTTTTCCATGTGTCCAATTCTGATTGGATCTGCCATCCACATATTCCCAGTCAACTATTGTCGCTTGTCACACTGCCATTGGTCCAAGTCTACATCATGAGGTGTCGTTGGTGATGTCATGCTATCGTCATGCTAACATCAGCATTGTCAGTTTGACCTTTGACTTTTTAACTATTTGAGAATACAATCAGAATGTGATAACTCTCTCATATGGAGCCCGTTTGAGAAAGTGAATATACTTGTGAAATCAACACAACAAGACGGTCGCAATGGAATTGGTTTCATCCAATTATGAGAACTTTGATTTTTGAGCATTTTCTGAGCTTGGGGAGCCTCCTGGATCACTAAGCTATCATATTCATCTAAACATACATTATTGCACTAAGCATTAATCACATAAACAATCTAACAACCATAATGCACAAAGAAACCATAACACAGGATATACGTGGTTCACCCCAGCGTGGGGCTATGTCCACCAATTCTTCTCTTCTTTATTATCTTCTATCAAGATTCTTATAGGCACAGAGCATCAAAACCCTACTCCGTAGAGGACTAGAGATCTGTGTGCACCTCGCCAGATCCTCCTTCCCCGAGTTACAACATGAGGTCTCCTCACACAGTCTGTGCACAAAGCACTACATATGACCATACACTAAGCACAAAGCCTCTTACAATTACTTGCACTTAGCACCTAGAATCAACTAAACCAAACATCTGACCATTCACCACTACTTACATCGCCAATATTTCTATTTATAGATTACAAAAGGGCCTAAATAGGGTTAAACCCATGGTCCAACATCCCCATATCTATTATATAAAACCTAATCCTAGAAATGTCCTAAAAAGGGGTCGAGACCCCATGATCTCCACTTCAACTTGCGATCTGCCTTCGACCAGCCTGTCGAAGTCCCAAAGTAGGTCAAACCTGACCAAGTTTATCCAAAACTTTGTCAATGACCAAAAATCCCCTAACACTCACCTGTGACTCATCCCGAGTCACTATGGTATGGGTAACTCCGCCGCAAAATCCTTTATCTTGGCTTGACCTATTGTTGCGCCAAGGCCGCCTACTCAGTGAGCTCTTGAATAAATTCCTCGTTCACAGGTCCCTCTAAGTGTTGTTATACCAAATTGACTACTTGTTCTATCTCTACTCCTCGACCTTCAATCTCCTCAAAAAGTAGGAAATCTGCATCCTGGACTGGCTGGAGATTCTGAGTTACTTCCATGACTCTTCTTTGTATGGCATGGACCTGTTGTTGAGATGTGCATTTTTCTTGGGATATTTTCATCCTCTCAACTACTGACGGGAGTTTCAACTATGCTTGTACTGCTGCTTCTTGTTTCTTTGCCTCCTAGAGCTATGACTCCAATTTCTTCAGTTCATCGTCCTTGGTAAGTTGCTCATAATTCTGGGCACTGTGACTTCTTAGCTATTTACATTCCACGACTAATTATTTGATCCTTTCAACTATGCTCTAGGTAGTTGTTTCTCTCTGGTCTCGCACTTCCTGTGAAGTTATTGGCACTATTTTTAGCTCTAGTTCTATGACTCTCTGTTGAAACTGTTGAATGGCTTCAACAAGCTTTGCCACTTGATTCTCCACCGGGTCTTCCTCCATTTTCTCTAATCCTATCACAGAGAAAAGTTCTATGTGGACTACTTCTTTAACTCCAACCTACTCTACCAACAGTTGTTATTTATCCTGTTGGATTTTTACTCTATCCTCTTAGAAATTGGTTTGGAGGTCGTCCTTCTCCTACTGCACAACTCGACGTTTCTCTATGAATTCCTCTTGTGCTTGCTTCAAGGCCACTATGGCCTATTATTTTTCTTTCTGCACACGACAAAGGCAAGCTTCGGCCACATCAACTATTTTGTGGAGTTGGGTAGGATCATCTCCCAACTCTATTTCATCTGATGGTGGGGGTGCACTGGACACTTCATGGCTTGAGTGAAGGGATTTTTGTACACCTCTTAGCTCTATCTCAATTCTATCATACATGGGTTCTTTTTTTTCTTCAGTGGTTTTCAAAATATATTCCAAGGTGTCTAATACAACTGCGATAATGAAGTCAATGTCATTGACCGTGAGTACAATCTGCATCTTTGGCTTACTAGGTTTGGACTTCTTCCACGATGTAGATTCCATGGGGGAAACCTTTATTTTCTTATATGGATCTGCATCATCAAGGGGATTCTGTGGTGGTGTTACTTCACCTTGCTTCTACTTATATTCTTCCCCTTATTTCTCTTCTTTGTCTACTTCATCATCACCACCTCTGCTACATGAATTGGATGCAGTCTCTTCTGCTGTGTTGCGTATTTCCTGTACATATTCCTTCTTTTTCTTCCTGCTACTATTAGTTACAACATACTCATCATGAGTAACCACCATATTTCCAATGAGATCGAGTTCAGACAATTCTTCCTAGTTGACTGGTATAAGAAACTTTGTCTCTCATTCCTTAGTGATTTCTTCCAGGTCCTCCTCTGTGAGCTTGTAGTAGGACTAAAGCTCTTCTTTACTTTCATCTGCACACCCAGTGATATAAATAAAGTGCCTATCTACGTGAAACTTCATAAGAGGCTTGAACCTGTCTAGGGTGTTCGGAGTCATACGAGGGAAAGACTCAATAGCCCTCTTCAGTTGCAGGTAGTAGGTATGGAATACTGCATTCGACTTCCATTGTTTCCCCATATCGCTCGAATACTAGAGCATGGTGAACTTCACAATGAGCATCTCGAATGACTCAATGTCAAGGAAGGTCGCACCTTCTGGAATCTCCCAAGAAGTAAACGCATGAGGATCAACAGCCAGGTAAAATGGAACTCATAGCCCTAATCCTGAGCTTCGTGAAAATCCAATTCTAACTGGTTGACTAAGTAACTAGCCCAGTTCATCTAGAGTCCTTCCATGCATTTTCCAATTAGGTCAATGACAAACCCTGTTACCTGCGTGGGTCTATTCTTTCGAACTAGCTTACCAGCAATCAACTAGAAAGAAAGGTGCACTGCGCCATTCTGAATGGAGGCTACCTTGTAGCCTCACATCCCCTTCTCTAAATCATCATTGGTGTCTTTAATCCTCTCTGTTAGGGTGTGGTCTTCAGCCTTCCCTGGGTAAAATTCTTGTCGGTCTGGTCCATGCATGCTCAATCGAGTGATCCTATGGATCAACATCGGATCGATAGTGATAAGCCTATCCAATCACATATAACCACCATGGAAGCATGAAAAAAGTATCTTAACACATGCATTAACCTCCTAGTGCCTTCCAAAATGTGGCATATTCATCACATTCAAGATAGTGGATCTCGTGATGTCCATAGTCCATGGTTGGGGGATGATCTTCGACTTCTTCCCCTTCGTCTTGGTCAGATATTTGTGAGGTGTGACCATGCCATAGCTCTAGCAGTCTCCTATATTATAATCGTTGATATTGAAGGTTAGAATCCTCTCCAACTACGATTTGATTGCTTTTATTCCCTTCAGGAGGTACACAGTGATGACTGTGTAGTCGAAGTCCCTTGGGACACTGTCATGAATCACGACATCGGCCAAGGGTGGGATGTAGTTGGGTAGGATAGATGATATTAACTTCACATTTTCCAAGTCATCTTGATACTTGGTTCTTTTCTTAGTTGTAGCTTGGGATGGTATGTATCTGCGAGCAGTCTATGGAGAGGTTTGCACTCCTCTCGTCGATGAATCTTGAACTTCTGTGGACATTACCTTCTCAGGCATTGGATCGATTAGAATTTACTCTACTAAATTTTCTACTGTGCTAATGTCATCCAACATGCACGCTCAAGATCAGATATCTTAGGTTGATGAACAAATACTCAATGCAACAGAATTGGTGGCGAGGTATCAATGATCACTGTGTGAAATCAACTAGTTCTTTGTGGGATTGGATAATCACAATTGGAAAATGTGTTCTCGGTGCAACGCTCAATGGAATAAATAGACAACACCGTAATGGTCTCTTCCAATGGGTCGAAAAGACTTACTCAATGAAATTCCATTCGTTATGGAGAGGTCCTATAGGTCCAATGGTGAGATTTTGGTCCATAACTGCTCTTCTAACTATTCGGGAGCATCGATCTAACGGTCATAATGCCTCCAATGGTTATATTTCTCTGCCATGGCGAAGTGCCATTTTGTGCTATACTAATATTCTGACGAAGTTCAAATTTTGGAAACCTTCCTTCTGCGAAGCTCCTTTTGGAGCTTCATGTAATTTTTCGAACTTTGATTTCTTCTTGCTGAGATTTCTAGCCTTTTTTCCTGTAATCTGAGTTACTAGGTTCCTCTTCCCATTTTGATTCTTATCTTCTCTTGGCATAGTAACTTTTCCCTGTTGATGTTCTTTCATAGGGTTCGAGTGTAATACAACTTCTCTTTCTGGAGTAGGTGCCCTACTCTCTTATATGGATAGGTTCTTCAAGTTTGTCTGTGTTCTTTTAGCTTCAGTAGCTAGATCCCTAGTCCTTGGCAGCTTCAACTTGTTCTCTTGTTCTTATATCAAGTGTGCTATTCTCCTAGTCATGGAATCTGTTAATTCTTGCTTTTTCTGTTCTAGGGATTCCTCTTCTTTTCTTCTTTGGATATAATCTTTCTCAATCCAAGTCCTTCCTAGAAAAATAGCAAATGGGGCGTTGTTCTCAATAAAATTAATGACCTCAAATTATTCCTTTGTCAAAGTTCCATGAGCACTCATAGATGTTTGGGTAAGTCTTCCACATAGGTTGATTATGTTTCCTCTAAATAATCCTATTCCTCCCAATGAGGGAATCATATCAGGTTTTCCAAAAATTTCCCAAGTTCTTTATGTCATGATATTCACTTGTGTTTCCTCATCCATAACACAGTCTATGTCAAAGTTTCCTATTCTTTCTTCTATGCATTCTTTGTCTTTTAAGATCTCTAATAGATTAGTGTCTCAGTGGTCATTCAGGGTTTCTTTCATCTTTATTAATACAGTCTCTGATTCTTTCTGGGATTCTCCCATAATATTAGTCTCTTGGCCTTTCTCATGGTTTGCTTGTTCCATATTCACTCTTTCAATCTTAGCAATCATTCTAGGGAAATCCAAAACTTCATGGTCCATAGCTTTACAACAAAGATAACTAAGTCTTCTACCAGTGCATTCCTTAGAAAGGTGTCTCAGTCTTCTGCAACTGTAACAAAGGTTTAATCCTCTCTTTCTCTTAAATGATCCCCAACTTTTTCTTGTACTGCACACTGGGGTCATAGTAACTAATCTGCAAAAAATTATTTCTAGGATCCTGCATGCATTTCTCAGTCCAAAAATTCTTTCTATGCATAGGAATAACATATCTTCCATTGCTTCTAGAAGATCTATTCATATCAAATCTTCTTTCTTCTAATGGTACTCTAGTTTTCAGACTAGGACAAAATTTATCAAACATACCTAGATCCATACTTTCGAAATAGAAAAAAATCACTTATCTTACCTTTCTCAGAGCACAAAGCTTCAAGATCTTACCTCTTTTCTTCAAATAGAACTTCTCTTATCATCACAGAGATTCACAATTCAAGTAGAATACCGCACACTAAAGAAACAGATCTACCCACAGAGATTTTTTTTCTTCAATTCCCAACAATCATAGTTTCAGGTCATAGGGGAAGACCCAGGGTTCAATGCTTCAACAACGTACCAACAAAACCCTAACTACCAACCCTTTCAGCAACACCTGTGAAGCAAATGAAGTCTCACCTAAGGTAGAGGCAGGGATGGTTGCAGGACTCAAGTGTTTACAACCTAGCTAGGACATAGATCTATGATTACACAACTTAACAAAGCACTTAGTAGCTAACATTTATCAGTATTTAGCCCTTATTCACATCGCAAATTCAAACCTTAGTTACATAAAAATGGAGTATTCAATCAGATCTAACACATCTAATCACTTAACATATGGAAAGAGATCAGATCTATCATTCATTAACATCATAAGGGACTAAGATATCATATTCATCTAAACATACATTATTTCACTAAGAATTAATCACATAAACAATATAACAACCATAATGTACAAAGAAATCATAACATAGGATATACGTGGTTCACCCCAGCGTGGGGCGACGTCCACCAACTCTTCTCTTCTTTATTATCTTATGTCAAGCTTATTATAGGCACAAAGCATCAAAACCCTACTTCACAGAGGACTGGAGATCTGTGCGCACCTCACTAGATCCCCCTTCCCTAAGTTATAGCTGTTATAACCCTAAATTGCACCACACATGCTTACCTAGCATCAGGCCATCTCATATCCCTTCTTTGCCAAAGCACTATTGAATAACTCTTTAAAAAACCTCTTTTATAAAGGCACATGTGCCCTACTCCATTACTGCAGGCATGTACATGTTGGCTGACCTAAAATAGCCTGCGTGGACCAAAAAAATCACGAAAAAAGGAAAGTTGTTGACAGAACACAAAAGCTATGGGTGAGTTAACTGAAACTCCCAGCCATGCATGGTTGAGGGTTTGTCCAAATAGCTAGCTCCTTCTAACCTATAAAAGAAGGGGTAGGGGTCCCATTTGCAAAGGGAAAAAATATAGCAAATAAAATCTGCCCATTTGCGTATTCCCAGTGTCCCAAACCTTTAGCCTTTCCTTGTGCCAAAGGAGATACAAAGCAAAGCAGTTGGAGGACAGTTGAAGAGGAGCCCGGGATCAGGTTCACGGAGCGGTGGCCGGTCTCAACTTTTGTAAGTTGACTCATTCAAAGTAATAAAAAAAATGCTTTTCCCATCCCAATTCATGAACGTTTTATAGTTTGATTAGTATATGTTTGGATTTCTAACTCGTTAGTATATAAGTAGGATGCATGCGTAGTTGTTTCTTGTCTTGTATGCAGGTCAGCTTTGGAAGGAGTATTGCGAACAAATAATCAAGTATAATGGAGGATCAACATCAAACATCGAGAACAAGGTAGGTTGATCTTTCCATGCATTTACTAAGAAAAGGGGATTTAAATCTAGGGATGAAGGTAGAAAGTAGTTTTTCTTCGGCCATATCTGCATGCAAAGTATAATTCCTATTTGCTAGTTCATAGGGAGATTTCCCTCACAACAATAGCATAAGGTATCCTCACATAGTTTGTGCACAAAGAACTACAATTATCCTCACATAGTCTGTGAACAAAGCACTACAAATGACCATACACTAAGCACATAGCCTCTTACAATTACTTTCACTTAGCACAATACTTAGCACCTAGCATCAACCAAACCAAACATTCGTCCATTCACCACTGCTTACATCACCAAGATTTATGTTTATACATTATGAAAGGGCCTAAACATGGGTAAACACATGGGGTAACATCCCCATACTCGTTACATAAACCCTAATCCCAAAAATTCCCTAAGAAGGATCCAAGATCCCGCGATCTCCACTTCGACTTGTGCTCCGCCTTCGACTAGCATGTCGAAGTCCCAAAGTAGGTCAAACTTGACCAAGGTTCTCTGAAAATTGGTTAAGAGCCAACATGTGGTCCCATGGCACCCCCTATACCACTATAGGGTAGCGCCACTGCTAGGGCGGCGCCCTATCTCTCATTGGGGGGGGAGCATTGTTGTTGTTGAGAGAAAGGGGGGATCTCCTCCACCTTAATCTATGGGTCTCCTTCAGATTGGGTTAGTTGTGTTTGACCCTCATGCTTGGGATTCACTTTAGGATCTGATCCAAGACTTAAAGAGATATATCCTCAACTATATCCCTCATTTTCTCATGGTTTTTGTGCCTCTCAAGCTTATTTATTGAGGGATTTCCAAGGTGAAATGGGGGAAGATTTTAGGTATCAAACCTTTGATCTTGGTAGATTCATGCAAGGGATAGACAAGGAGTGCTTGGATAAGTGTTGCATAATCATCCATGGCATGACTGAAAAATGATAAAACTGAGGGGGGATGGGAAGGAAATGAGAGGTGGACTCAATACTTTCCTTATTTAGAGCATAAATGAGAGGTTTCATTGGAAGTGACTTAAAACATTCCATAGGGAATGGTTGATTACTGGGAAAACAAATTTTCAAGGACATATCAGTAAACCACAAGGACAACTACAGGTCAAAACCTGGCAACACGGGATGGGTATGACATAGAGAGGAACATGAAATATATAATAGGACTCCATGGGAACTGAATAGGATCCATGGGACACAACTATGACTCATTTCATAGGCATTGAACAAGGGAAACAAAGGGATGTTTCCACAAACTAAACCAAGTATTGTAAAAGCACAAGGCTCTGCTAGTAATTCCAAAGGGGTGTCAGGAGGTGAATTTTCTAAATGAGGTCCTTTTGGTATTTCAAAATGGTTTTTTAAAGGATGGAGTAAATCCCTCCTAGTATTTCCAAAAGTGTGCAACGAGGATGGGAAATATATGTAGTACTAAAATGGTAAATGGTGATCTTAATCTTTGAAAAGGGGTATCAAGAGGATACAACACATATAACCATTGTCTTGAAAGACACGATATCCAAATGGAATCTCATAAGGGAGATCAAATGAAGATACAAAATGAACGAGGATCTAAATGCCCAAGAAAACACTAAGATGGTAGTCATATTGAAGGTGAAAATTTAAAATGGAAGTAATAAAGGGCAGGGGAAATAGCAACAATCTCCTTAGGGGTCAGTGAATGGTGGCATAAAAATGAAGAATTTTCACTATATGGATGAATCATAGGTCTTATGATACATGAGAATCCAACAAATACCAATCATAAATGTGGGATTTTGGAGGGTAAGGCTATCAACATGATGAGAAGAAATGCATGCAATTTCAACTATGGGATCTAGACTAACCGAAATCCTAGTTATAAGGGGATTAAATGGCATGGGCACCAAAATGCAATGGGGGTCACTATTCTAGGGAACCTATAGAAGGAATTCTTGGAGATATTTCACACTCACACCCACATAGTAGTTATTTTCCTAAGTTGAGGGTGCCATTCATAGATGAGAATATTCCCTCCTAAAATAAAGGCACAACTCCTCTTCAATAATCATTTAGTTGTACGTCAATTGGAGTAGTGAAGTTGAGTCATGCATGGAAAACTCAGTGTTATCACCAATTGTTGCATGCTCACATTGGGATAATCACTACTGAAGGTGCACTTACCTTGGGATCATCACTAAGAAGGAGCTACCCATGTGCATGCATGATATTCTCTCCACTTCACTTGTCTTCACTAATTAACTGATGACTGAATGGATGATTAACTAGGACTAGGTGGAATTTCACTCTGTTTTATGTCAATGTGTGTCCAGATCTCTCTATATCACTAAAATGGTGCATTACTTCAGCCATGTAGAGTACATCACGTGTATTATTCCATTCTCACATTGAATCAATACAATTCATTATACTCTCTCTCACTCTCTTTGTTTCTTTTTCAAGATTTGTGTGAATTTCTACTAGATATTCTCTCTATGTTGGTTTCACTAAAAATTCACATGGTATCTGTTAGCGATATTTCTTGCTAAGGGGGTCAGATATCAAATGAATGGGTTAAAACCCACTTGTCCAAAGTTTTCGGTGACAACGCGCCTGTGGTAAGCATCGGGCAAGACCGGGCGGTCCACATAAGCGCGCCCAGATCAACGGCGCACAGCAAAGGTCGGACCCCCCTCGCCTTCCGATCTTTAAGCGAGGGGGGGGGGGGTCCGAGTTCCCATGTGCAACTCTCCAGCGGCCACGATCAGGGCACCCAGATCAACGGCGCTCGTGCAGTCTCTCTCCCCTCAGCTGCCCTGTGTTTAACCCATGTGGGTCCTCCTCCTGTCACTTTTTTCTTCCTTCCACCTTTCCTCTGCTGCCATGTGTCATCCACCCACCTTCTCCTCGGTGACCCTCGTGGCTCTCCTTTCTCCCACTATCCACTCACTTCCTGCCGCATGTACTGCGTCTTTTCCCCATTCGTTTATCACCCAAAGGCGAGTTCATTTATCTGTCTTCTTCCCATCTACCTGGATGTCTTCTGTCGGATTCATCCCCTGTTCCCCTCTCCGCCATTATCCTCACTCCTCGCCACACCTTCCACACATTCCCCGGTGCCATTACACCTACCATGCACCATGTCCTCCGCGCTGGTCCTCACGTTCGTCTCTCGAGATATCCAGTTATTCCAGGTGGCAGCGCGAGAAGTCATCCGAATCCCAAAATGCTGAGTTGGCTGGGCCATTATCAATCCCAAGAAGCAGTTATTGAGGCAGTTGAAGGTGGTTAGACATCGTCTCCGCCGTAATGGGAACGTCCTGCAGAGGATTAAAAGCACGTCGAATTCGCCGAATAAACTGTCAGGATACTGATCGCGTCTGCCATAAGTTGCACGACCATTCAAAGATCGCAGCTCCGTGTTGTCAGAAGCCATGCAGACGCAAAGCCTTCAATGCAGTTTCTCGGTTCCGCCGTTGTTGTTAGTTTGAGTATATGTAGGCATTTTTGCCATTTTTGTATCTATCGATGGTAGAGCTAAGCTATCGACTGTAAAGTTTCAGCAAATACTCCGGTTTCCTGGCTATGCCTCTGTGTTTGAGATTTCTTGGTTTATAACAAACAGTCCTCTTTCTTTTCCATCTTTGTTTCATCTTTTGCCTGAGGATTCACAGTAGTGCAACTTGTTGCAATAAAGGATTTGTTGTGGCGTTGTCGTGCCCTCTGGTTTTATGCGTTCAAATGTAAAAGTATTTTGCGTTTGAGCTCACTTCTTCTCTAATCTATAATAAACCTGATGTTTATTGTGGACCACTGCGCTTTCTTGCATAAGTTTTCCATCTACTCACCCTTTTATTTCAACTCACTGTTTGGAGTTTATCAAGACCTCATTCTGTCATGCATGCTTGATCTGGTTTTTGAGCTGACGCGCTGCTGTTGTGAGTCTCCCTCCATTTGATCACCCTTTAAAACTAAATCGTGACATTAAACCTGATGGGCTTCGGGCTCTTCTCCTGCTAGCAATCCAGGAGTGACTTCCGAACGCCAACATTTCTGGCGCCGTTGCCAGGGAAGAAGTTGAAGATTTTCCCTGGGCAGAACGACAACGACTAACTGATTTCTGAAGGTGCATCAGATATCAGAACTTGAATATTGCTGCTGTGCACCTGGCGACTCCACTGTGACGACTCCGCTGGGGAGAACCTGTTCTATCAGTTGTGGCTTCGAGAGGTAGACACACGAGGTCTAATCTGCAGTTGCCTCTAGCCACACTGGAGGAAAGCTTGGAAGAAGTGCGCAGAAAAGGAAAGAGCTCGGCGAAGGAGGCTTCTGCTGCTGAAAAAGCTAATACACCATCCCCTTCTGTGCAAACTCCGTTTTCTCATTCTCAGCTTCCTAGTCGCACTCCCTCTGAGGTTTCCCATTTTCTAAACTTCGGGAGTGTTCGTGCTGAGTTTTCTCCTCCTGGTCTAGTATCAGAGGGAGAAATTCTTGTCACTCCCCCCTCAAGAGGTTTTGATACTCCTCCTTTAATTACTACTGTTGCACAGAGAGGGATACCTACATACTCAAGTCCCTTAGACTTCTCTCTGTTTTCCCCGTCCTCCCCTATGAACACCTCTGTTCCTAGTTCACCTGTGCACACTCCATCTCCTTCGAGATCTCCTCCACTCCACATCCCTATGGCTAGTGCTAATCCCCCTCAGAATAGAATGGATGCCATAGTAGCTGCTAGATATGCTCCTTTGATTCTTCCTCAGCCTTTGAATCCTCTCCCTGCTGGCGATTACTTGAAATACATGCCCAAGTTTAGTGGTGAGGGAGATGTAACTGCTGAGGAGCACCTGGCTGCCTTCTATAGCTATGCTGACAACCTGAATATTGTGAATGAAGATGTCTGGATGAGAGTCTTTGTCCAGAGTTTGGATGGTGAGGTTAGAAAGTGGTTCAGGGGATTGGCCTCTGGATCTATTGTTGGTATTGAGGCTTTGGATAATGTTTTCCTAAGACAATGGGGGGATAGAAAAGATTATATATATTACATGACTGAGTTTGGGTCCTTAAAGAAGCAGGAAGGAGAGTCAGTCTCTGACTTCTCCAAAAGATTCAATAAGATGTATAACAAGATCCCTGCGGAGATAAAGCCTTCTGAAGCGTCTGCTCAGATTTCATATGCTAGTGCGTTTGATCCTGATTTTTGTCTCGTATTAAGAGAAAGGATAGCCACCTCTTTAGCTCAGATGAAAGATGCAGCTATAGAGGTGGAGTCCAATATATTAGCAGCATACATACTGAGGAACAAGGCCAACACAGATAGAAGAAATGGAAGAGCTGAAGCTTCGACTTCTGACTCCAACATATCTGGCCCATCTTTGTCCCACCCTCAAGTAAATGAGCTGACCCAGCTGGTGAGCGTTCTGAAAGAAGAGATGGAAAGGATAAAGGTGGAAAGAAGGCAGATGTATAAAGGCCCTCAGAACACCGAGAACAGAGGAGGTTTCAGAAGACCAAGCAATTTTTCTCCCCCAACTATGCATAAAGAAAAGGAAAGAGACAAAGATGACCAAAGGATCCAGGCCCCCTTCCAGAACAATTTTGTGGCTGATGAAGAGGAAGCTGAAACAGAGGAGCCTGAGCACGAAATTCACTCTCTGGAAGTCACTTCTCCCTTCCCCCATCTGACCAAATCAGCATATGAAGAGTCTCTCATGAATGGTCAGCTCAATGAGCTCAGCAAAGCAGACAAAGCTGGCAGTGGCTGAGGCAGGTATAACCTGATATCGGACAAGCGGGCAGCTGCACCTGATGTTCCCGAGTCATCCGCCAGAGCAAAGAAGCCTGCTGAAGAGACAACGGACAACAACAGAGGTAAGAAGGCCCAACCTCCCCCCCCTATCATTCAAGTTCATGCTCCTGAGATTAGAGAAATCTCAAAGCTCACATCTTCCTTTAATTTTGAGCATGAAATCCAAAAGATCAGAATCCCCGTACCCCTCACTGAGTTAATCAAACATGGGGAATTCAAAAAGGGCTTCTCATACCTATTGAAATCTGAAGCCACTGGCCCTTCCACAGACTTTATAAGCCTCCAAGATGAAAGGCCTGCAGTGGTCCTAGGTCCTATGGTAGAAGACAGAGATGATTCATCCCCTCCCTTCTACACCTCCCTGAACATACATGACAAAGTACTGCATAACTGCCTAATGGATTCGGGGGCCTCCCACAACCTCATGCCTAAGGCCGTCATGGAAGAACTAGGATTAGAATTCACTAGAGCCTATCACGACCTCTATTCCTTTGACTCCAGAAGGGTACAATGTTTGGGAGTCATCAAGGACCTGGCAATTTCCCTGTTTCAACTACCCATGAAAAGTATGATCATGGATATAGTGGTAGCTGATGTTCCCCCTAAGTTTGGCATGTTGTTGTCAAGATCCTGGATTAAGAGACTTGGAGGAACGCTGCAAATGGACCTCACATATGCCACCATCCCAGTCTTTGGAGGAGAACATAGAAGGTTATACAGAGAAGCCTAGCTAGCCTACATTGTCAGTGATGAAGCAAACCCCACCAATCATCCTATCTATGCTTTAGACACTGACTTGGGATCTAGCCTGCTGCAGTTCACTGATGAACCTGAGACCCCTCTGCAGATGAGAAAGTAGCTCAGTCCTGATCAGGAAATGCCTTCTCCCACCACTTCTGTTTGGAAGATGTTCTTTGATGGAGCTTCTTCCAGTATAGGTGCAGGTGCTGGAGTGGTGTTCAAATATCCTTATCAGGAAACCATATCACTGTCATACAAGCTGGAATTCGAAGTCACCAACAATGTGGCAGAATATGAGGCTCTGGTTCTAGGATTGAGGGCTGCAAAAGAAATGGGAATCAGGGAAGTGTCTGTGTTCAGGGATGCAGAATTAATTGTCCTGCAGTTCAAAAATGTATATCAGACCAAGCACCCCCACCTAAAAAATTACAGGAACGAGGTGTGGGACCTTATTGATAGTTTCTTCCTGGCTTTTAACATCTCTTTCATTCCAAGGGAAGAAAATACCCCAGCCAATTTCCAAGCCTTCTCAGCTAGTCTGTTCAAAGCTCTTGCACGGCCAGATGATAGATCCGAGGTGGAAATAAGATACAGGCCCTCTGTACCAGACAATGTTAAACATTGGAGGGTATTTGAAGATGATCAAGAGATTGATAAGTTCCTCCAATCCATCGACGACTTTTCTGCAGTACATATAGACG
>SNQJ01S0010189.1:59573-77278 GCA_010110895.2 Picea sitchensis
CTCTCTCCCCTCAGCTGCCCTGTGTTTAACCCGTGTGGGTCCTCCTCCTGTCACTTTTTTCTTCCTTCCACCTTTCCTCTGCTGCCATGTGTCATCCACCCACCTTCTCCTCGGTGACCCTCATGGCTCTCCTTTCTCCCACTATCCACTCACTTCCTGCCGCGTGTACTGCGTCTTTTCCCCATCTGTTTATCACCCAAAGGCGAGTTCATTTATCTGTCTTCTTCCCATCTACCTGGATGTCTTCTGCCGGATTCATCCCCTGTTCCCCTCTCCGCCATTATCCTCACTCCTCGCCACTCCTTCCACGCATTCCCTGGTTCCATTACACCTACCATGCACCATGTCCTTCGCGCTGGTCCTCACGTCCGTCTCTCGAGATATCCAGTTATTCCAGGTGGCAGCGCGAGAAGTCATCCGAATCCCAAAATGCTGAGTTGGCTGGGCCATTATCAATCCCAAGAAGCAGTTATTGAGGCAGTTGAAGGTGGTTAGACATCGTCTCCGCCGTAATGGGAACGTTCTGCAGAGGATTAAAAGCACGTCGACTTCGCCGAATAAACTGTCAGGATACTGATCGCGTCTGCCATAAGTTGCACGACCATTCAAAGATCGCAGCTCCGTGTTGTCAGAAGCCATGCAGATGCAAAGCCTTCAATGCAGTTTCTCGGTTCCGCCGCTGTTGTTAGTTTGAGTATATGTAGGCATTTTTGCCATTTTTGTATCTATCGATGGTAGAGCTAAGCTCTCGACTGTAAAGTTTCAGCAAATACTCTGGTTTCCTGGCTATGCCTCTGTGTTTGAGATTTCTTGGTTTATAACAAACAGTCCTCTTTCTTTTCCATCTTTGTTTCATCTTTTGCCTGAGGATTCACAGTAGTGCAACTTGTTGCAATAAAGGATTTGTTGTGGCGTTGTCGTGCCCTCTGGTTTTATGCGTTCCAATGTAAAAGTATTTTGCGTTTGAGCTCACTTCTTCTCTAATCTGTAATAAACCTGATGTTTATTGTGGACCACTGCGCTTTCTTGCATAAGTCTTCCATCTACTCACCCTTTTATTTCAACTCATTGTTTGGAGTTTATCAAGACCTCATTCTGTCATGCATGCTTGATCTGGTTTCTGAGCTGACGCGCTGCTGTTGTGAGTCTCCCTCCATTTGATCACCCTTTAAAACTAAATCGTGACATTAAACCTGATGGGCTTCGGGCTCTGCTCCTGCTAGCAATCCAGGAGTGACTTCCGAACGCCAACAGTATCAAATCCATAGGTTGATAGAAGAAAGTCACACATGCACTCATTTTAAGGTATAGAAGATTGCAAAATTAAAAAAGAATGGATTTTCCCTCATCAACTCTTCTTATGCCACACAACTATTTCTAGTGGAAGCTAAAAATCCTACTTCATATTAGAGGTAGAGGCTTGTACTGAACAACCATGGAAATAGAGTTGGAACCAAAATTAGCAATCAAGAAATACAAATACTTCAACTGCATGGATGACGCCTTCGGTCTCATTTGCATGTCAATGTCTCCCAAGATATTGTTTCAAATTGAATCTTGTGATACTCCAAATGGTCTTTGGACCACTCTGGAAGGTCTCTTTGGAAAAAAAGATGATATGAGAGGCCACATGCTCGATATAGAGTTGAATTCATTGGATCCAAAAAGCTTTGATAATATCTATGACATCTTCATGAATTTCAAGTCCTTTCTTCATTTGCTAAAGGGATAAAGTGGTGACAAATCTACGCAAGAAAAACAGATGATCCTTACCATTTTTTCAAAAATTGGTTCATAGTTTGCAATATTTGTCTCAACATTCCATACAGTGAGGGTCACGTTAGTAGAAACCTGGAAGATGAAATCATTGGATTTTTTCATCGAGTCCCTAACGCATGAGTAAGACAAGCTCATCAAAATGGGAGAAATCAAGAGCTCCAAAGTGCATGAACTTGTTGTTCATGAGAGAAACAAATCAAATATAAAGACCAATAGAAATAAAAAGGGAATAACAATCCCAAGCAAAGAAAGGACTCCAATTTCAAATCATTTTATTACTCCTCCATCTCCAAAGGTGGAAAGGAAAGAGCAACAACCTTGGGGACTACATTTGTGAGAATTCCAAAAATAAGTTGGGAGACAAATCACCACAAAAAAGAGGTAAGTCTCATGCTTTGATTCCTATTCATTCCTCTCTCGATGCATGGATCCTTGATTCAGGATAATCTCATCACATGGATGTGACATAAGATGTCTTATCTTCTTTAATTGCATGCACGGGTCCTCCCATCCTCATGGTTGATGATTCCCAATGTAATTCACTCGACAAGGGAGAGTAGAGCTCCCGAATAGAAGTTTCAATAATTGCTTGCATGTTTTGAATTTTTTCATGAATCTACTCTTTGTTTATCAGATAGCACTATAGGCATAGGAAAAAGGGTGGAATATACACCATATTTTGTGACCATATATGGCATTCATGAAAAATCCAATATTGTTGTTAAAGAGGTAAATTACCATCCTCAATTGTATACATTATCTATGTTTGTTTCTAAATATAAACCTGCATTTCTACTAATCATGTTGTTGATGATAATAGACTTTGGCATGAGATATTTGGTCATATAAATTGCAGGTACATGTAACAATTCAAAAAACAGGGAATGGTCAAAGGATTTCCTGACATACACTTTTATGAAGAAGTTTGTCAAGGATGCATTCTTGGAAAACATCCTCAAGAGAAGTTTGAGAAAGGGAAGTCTTGAAGAGACTCCTCTCCCTTGGATCTTGTCCATAGTGACCTAATGGGTCATTTTATTGACCCTTCCATCAACAAGGTGAGGTATGTGTTCAGATTCATTGATGATTACTCAAGTCACACTTGGGTATATTTTCTCAGGAATAAGTTTGAATTTTTTGAGCATCTCAAAGATTTCAAAGTGCATGTAAAGAGATAGTATGGGAAGAAGATAAAAACTATTTTCACAGACAATGGGGGAGACTATGTTAAAAAGGATTTCCAACATATTTGTGATGATTTAGGTATGAAGTTACATCATATAGTACCATATACTCCACAACAGAATGACAAAGTTGAGAGGAAGAATTGATCTCTCAAAGAGATGGTCAATTGAATGTTGCATGCAAAGTCCCTTCACTCCAAGATTTGGGTTGAATAAATTAATTGTGCTAACTACATATATAATAGATCTCCTCAGTTATATTTGAAGCAAAAGACACCTATTGAGGCCTGGAGTGGAATCAAACTGGAAGTCACGCACGTCTGAATATTTGTATCACATGCATGGGCCCACGTACCCTATGAAAAGAGGAAGGAATTAAATCCTCATATCACAACATGCATCTTTGTGGGATATATCAAAGGTGTTAAGGGTTATAGTTTGATTGATACTTAAAAGTAAAAACTCATCAATTAGTGAAGTGTCCAGTTCAAGGAGATACCCATGCATGCATCTTAGTAGCCACATGAAGAGACTTCTACACCTCCTCTTATTTAAGACATTCTAGATGATGTAACCACCCATTCAGGTCAGATATCAGATCTTATTTTTTAATCAACTTCCAAATATGATGATCATGTATATGAATATCCACATCATATGCCAAAATGGGATAAATCTACTCTGCAGTCAGTAGGTGACCTTGTGGGGGATACAATGGATCTGAGGAGGATGAGATCCCATTTTGAGGAGCCACCTCATGCACTTACAAATACCAAAATAGTGATTCCCACACATTGCTACATGGTTGCAGCTTCACAACCTTGTACCTAAGTAGAGGCTAAAGGGAATCTGTCATGGTGTTGGGATCTTCGGTTGGGTTGCGGACTCCCAACATCTTCAACATCACATGACACCGATGTCTTTCATTTGGCATCAAGGCTTAACCAAAGTACTTGAACCAAAATACATATTCACCAAGTCTTATTTTCTTACTTATTTATGTGTGTGTTACATTTACTTAGTTAACGCAATAGTAAAGAACAAAAACCATTCAAGTATAAACACAAGATATGTGCACGTGACCAAACCAGCCTAACACCTAGAAATATTTGATAAATGAAAACAACAAAGTGTCGATATTAACTTGTTCCACCCACGGAAAGAGTTTACAAGAACAACCAAAAAAATGATATTCCCTTGGGTGCTCTCTCTTCCTCACTTCATCTAAATCTTGTCTCATATGTGCTTCATCTTCGGTGCCTTTGATTTCATCGCTCCTTTGTCTATTCCTCGACTCAGTCTAGACTTGTCTTATTTGTTAATAGGACAAGGCTGAAACTAGGATGCGAGCATATCTATTACAGCCTTTACCAACTCCATAGAAACCATGGGAAAGTGTTTAAATGAACTTCATGACCCAATTTTCGGTAGCGTAGGGTACAACATAATCATGGTCATGGTGGATCATTTTTCCAAGTATGCAGTTTTCATTATAATGAATATGAACTGTGGGGAAGAAGAGGTGGCACAAATGTTTTTCAAGAACATAGTGAAGTATTGGGGTCTTTTGTTGAACATTGTTTCGGACAAAGATAAGAGGTTCATTGGGAAGCTTTAGATAGCATTGTTCATGCTTAACAAAACAAATTTTTTGATGAGCTCCATCTTCCATCCATAGAAAAATGGATAGAATGAATGAATCAATGGGATTTTGTAGGAATACTTGCGGCACTATGTGAGGATGGATCAAATGAACTAGCCATATTTGTCGTATGTTGTGCATTTCATTTATAATCTATAGAAGAGTTCTGTGACAAGCTACAATCCTTTCGAATTAACGAATGGGAAAAAACCCATCACCCCACACATGGTTATGCAAGGCTATTATGGGATGAACCCATTAGCCTTATGCTTCATGACAGGTTGGTAGGATTAGTTGGAGTTGGATTGTGCACATTTTATAGGTGTGAAAGAAAGGATGAAGCCTTGGGAAGATCGGGAAATGAGAGATGTGGAGCTCAATGTAGGTGACCAAGTCTTCATCAGGTTGAGTAGGAACCAATTTATGCCACCTACCAGGATGTCTCCATCACTGGTGCACAGGTTTGAAGGTCCCTTCAAGATACTTGAGAAACTCAGGGAAGTCACTTAGAAGCTAGAGTTGTTGTTTCACTTGAGATCCCATTATCTTGTTTTTCACATAATTCAATTGAAACCAAACTGAATGGATTCGAAGGACCCAAAGAGAAATGATCCCACCTATGGTCTAGCGATGATTTTAAATCGAATAGAATTGGAGGTTGATGAGTGATCCAAGTGGATATTGGTGGTCACCCACCTATTCCAACTGGCTCCTCTTGATAGTTTTTAGTTCAACACATTTCGTTGTAATGTTGACATTTCTTTGTAATTGTGGGTTATGCACTTTTGAGGTTATCCTAAATCCCTACATATCATCTAGGTGTATATTGGTGGCCGCCCACCTATTTCAACTGGCTTATTTTGGAATTTTTCATGTCAGTACATCTTTATGTACTTCCAAGGTCATTTTGGGACCCTAAACAATGTTTTTTGTCTTGCTAGAGTCAAACTATTGATGAAGTCAAATTTTGATGACATAATGTGTATTTATCGAAAATACCCTTCCAACGGGTTATCAAACGCCTAAAACGGAGGTCGTATGAAAAAGTTACGACCCTGGGAAGTTGAGGTACCAACTTACCCATTTGGGCCCACAAAACTTTTGGTGTTTCATCTCCTACGATTAGGTTTTTGGATGTCTAGGGTTTTGGAATTCATGAGTAATGTTAAAAATACCTCTGGAGCCTCATTGTAATCATTATTCTTAGACGGATGCACATAGCATCCACATCTCTTCTCAGATATAACTACCACCATTCGAGCAAGTTATTTTCAGTTCTACAGTTTAAACCTATTTTATTTATTCAATAGAAGTTATTGTTCATTGCATATTTGTTGTTGTTCTCCATATATCTATGTTATCATATTCAATCTATTATTCATTATGTTCTTCTCATAAATCCAGATCACTAGTATCAAAGCTGTCTGCTCTTCATTTTTTTTTCTTTGTGCATGTCCCCGACAAGGTCTAGGTACAAGAAGTTGGGACTTGAACCAGTCGAGCCTTTACAAGATCATTCATGTTGATCCCAACAACAACTCATGGGGGACAAGAATAAATATTATGGAGCAGAAGATCCTTTTAAATTGTTTCTCAAGGAATCCCTTGAGTGAAAAAGGAATGAAATGATTAATAACTTTTCACAGATCCTTCGGTGGTTACCCACAGGAGACGCATCCTCATAAAGAGGCCATGCAACCCCCTTCAATGTATAAGCAAATTTTGATATTCCATTATTTTAATTATTGATAGATGTCGATGTTGTAGAGAAACGGTTGAATCTCCTCGAAGGGTATTTTTCAGTCCATAATTTTTTCAATAGGGAAAATATTACTTTTGCACTCCTCAAGGCCATCCCCCATGTTAAGGACTGGTGGGATACTTATTCTGAGTCAGAGTCATATTCTGACTCTAAATAAAATCCGAAATGAGGGAAGCGGATTATTGATGTCAAACCCAACACCATTGTCACTATCAGCAAAGTCTAGCCAAGCGAACTAGAAGAACCAGAGAAAGGGGAACACCTCTTTCACTCACAAATGTGGGTAAAGGGGGCTCCACTTCATTTCATTGTCAATAGCAGAAGTCAGAAGAACCTGATCTTAATAGAGTTTGTCAAGAAGCTAGACATGTTTATGACATCGCACTCACAACCCTACACCATTTCTTAACTTTGTAACATACACATCCACTCACAGGCCAGTCACACTAACTTCTAGTTCTTCTCTGGACTAATTCAACCCCTATCCTAACTTTAAATAACAAGTATGCATCAAAAATTCTCGTGAATTGATCAATATTGATTCCAAACATAAAATACATGAAGCATACAACATGCACAACAATAACCAACAAGCATGCATACTCTAAATATTGAATTCAACGATAAATACATACACAGCGGAATAAATCATACATAGATAAATAATACTATAATAGAGAGAATTTATCTTTAATAAAAGAAACCATTGAATGGTTGCAAACCAAGGACGTTCCAACCAACCGTAGGCACTATTGTTCCAACTCTCAACAGTAATGTCATCCCCAAGCCAGGGCTATGAATCCATAAGGACGGTTTTAGAGTGTTACTCGGCTTCCTAAACTAGTCAAAACTCAAGCTCTCATAGGATTCCCATCACTCACAAAAAGCCAAGTACCCAACTCTCTTCTACCCATCCTGCACCACCCAAGAGAATGGACCCCCTCCCTTCTCTACCATGTAGTCCCTCAGATTGTCCTTCTCCTTCCAGGGCTCCACTACAGCTAGTCCAAAATTTCCATGATGGAACTCTCTAGACTCGCAGTTGTGAGAAAAGATGGACAGAAGATAAATCACCTCAGACATGTGGGTCTTGATTCATGGCTAGATTACACCAACAATCTCTATAGCCAACAATACCATGGTTTCACTTCATCAGTTCATCCTCCTTTTCCAAGACAAGAAACGTATGAGGAAAGATGAATGAGTGAAAGAATGAATGGAGTGGAATCTCCATGAGAGGGTTGAATAGTGAGAAAGTGATTAAATGCCTGAATGTGTGAGTGCACGAGTGGGGAAACCAATAGAATAACAAGAACGAGAATGAGAGTGAGAGAGATAATGAACCCTCCAACAGACCAGGGATGGGTTTATGTAATTCTTGGGAATCAAGAACCTCATGGCCTTCCCCCAAGAAGCTCAGATAACCGATTTCCCCCATTAAACAAAATGGGTAATTAAAAAATGAAATAAACACTTATCCCCTCAAGCCCCCTCCCTTGTGGAATCATAGCCCCCTATAACTCTAGTCCTTTTGCGTCTAACAGATAATGATGTATTTATTATTAATAATGATAAAAACATTACATTTCTTAGGCACACTGGCCTCTTTTAATTGTTTGGGCACTCTGGCCTCTCAGCACTTAAAAAATACATTATTTAATATGGGTCTCAAAATCCGGGGTGTTACATCCTCTCCCCCTTATTTTGGCACTATCCTCAGTGCATATACAAAACAAGAATCAAAATTCCAAAATTTATTCAAAAAATTGCGAGTACTCTTCCCGCATGGCATCTTCATGTTCCTAGGTAGCATCTTTAGGACAGTAGTAGGTCCACTAAAATTTTATGTCCAATATTCACACTGGCTAGAACTAAAAGTCTCCCTCTGTCTCTACCTTCCACCTCGATCATGTTGGATTTGTACTCTTCTTGTCGATCATCTAAGGCTGCATAAATCCTTCCCATATCTTCAACTATTGTAGCCTCT
This sequence comes from Picea sitchensis, assembly GCA_010110895.2. Classification (NCBI taxonomy): domain Eukaryota; kingdom Viridiplantae; phylum Streptophyta; class Pinopsida; order Pinales; family Pinaceae; genus Picea; species Picea sitchensis. The sequence goes on from SNQJ01S0010189.1 coordinate 67,928, forward strand.
TAGATGTTGTGCACAAATGCTATGAGAGGTACCTGATTTCAAACAACTCTTTCATTTTATTGTCATAGAAATGCTATGAGAGGTACTCCTTCTGGAAATACTTATTGAATTACTTCCAATTGATCCTATTCTCATTAATATGTTCCACTTGCTTCAGTTTCTCCCACCACATGACATATTTCCCATGTAAATGGTAGGTGGCAATTTTGGCTTCTAGGTTTGATGAATAGTTATGAAATTGGAAATATCTTCTAAGTCCAAGAAACCATGCTTCAACATCATCTTCCCTTTTTCTTTCACCATCAAAGGATGGTGGATTAAGCTTTCTCAAATATCTTTGAAAACTTTCCAAATCATGCCTTCTTCTTTGGTGCCTAACGGGAGACACCTCTGGACTACTTATGTCCTCTTCAAATGCATAATACCTTCTTATTGAGTAAGGAGGTGAGTGGTTTCTATGAGTTCTTCTAACACCTCTTGAATAACTAGCCTTCTTGTGGTTATCTCTTCCTTCATGACACCTACCTTCTTCCTCTTTCTTTGAGCCATTATTTGTTTGTCTCTGAAACTGATTGAAGATTTGCAACACTCAATATTTTATCTAACTTTTCTATCTCTTCAGCCTCTCGTTGTCTGCCTTGTAGCTCTACACTTCTATTTTCATGCTTCTCACAGTTTCTATCAATGTTTCTTTCTCCCCTCGGCCCTTGTGTCCATTGGATTATGTCTCTACATTACCAACTATGATATTCTAACCTATAGCCTCTTTATCATGGATGGAGGCTCCCTCACCTTCTTCCATTTCTCAATACACATTCTAAGTTGATATGTTTAAACCCCTATTTCTGAAAAATGTGCAAGCCACCATTTTGTTATAATTATGCATATAAAATAAATTTATCAAACAATGCTATAGGTCCTTTTTATTATCAATTCATGAAGAATATATCCTCATTATCCACAACATAATAGTGCCTTGTTATCCTTTAGTTGATACAAAATTTAATTCTACGTAGGTGCTTCCTTCAAACCATGTCTCATGTGACCATGGTTCGAATCCATGATCTTAGTCCTTCCTTAGAGCCTTGTTTTGTGTCCTTTCACACGAGGTCTTGTGCGAACCACATAACTGAGGATTGGGTTACCTCCCAGGACCTTTTTACCTTATCATGAGACCTGTGTAGGGACCAATTCCTCTGGGCTTCGGCCTTCGACTATTCTCTGTTGTCAAGTTCTAATTCCTTTTAGAGCTACACTTCGCCAAAGTATTCATTAACTCCACCAACAAGGATCAAATGGTCGAGACTTGATCTCCTACCAAATGAATGGCTCTGCCCCCCACCTGGAGGCTTCAACATAAATCGACAGTTGTGAATTAATCAAGCGTTCAGACAGACGGTTCTCAACCAATTCGTAAATTCAGCATTCAGGGCTCTGGGACATTAAACTCGCATGCCACTCAACTCCCCCAGAGTGACAATCTGTCGATGTATTTACCCATCTCCTCCACTTCTTAATCCAATGGTTGAGAAAGGTCCCGAAGGAATCCTAGATCGACAAGTTGTGTACCTTCATGACTTCGAGCTTCGACACTTTTCCCTAGTAGAAACTTGGAAACCCCCGAAGTCACATACTCCCATAGATGACATGACACACTAACGTTACCCAAGGTCACATGGACCCATGGCACATGTGCAACATGTAACTCAAAAATAGAGAGATCAAAGTCTAAAAAGTGTTGAATTTTGGTGACACATGTCCCCACACGACCCCCTGCCACATGGTACAAGCCACGTCATTAACCAAATACGGGACTCCGGAGCTCCAGGCTTCAGAAGTTTCCTAAGTACAACACATGATACCCCTTGGATAGCTGAAAACTAAAAGAAATCAATGGCTTACACTCCCACAACCAATAGCTGTGATTAACTCTAGGCTTTGGGCTTTGGCGCTTCTCTCTCCAGATGACCCCCATACTCCCTAACTACCAAACTCTGGAGTGGCAAGGTTCTGAAACTCTGAAGCTTCGTTATCCTTACCCTTGTTAGATCTGATGGTCCTCAACACACCCAAATTCCACCCCTTCATCTAACGGTCGATGGGACTTCGAGACACTAGCTCTCTAGGACTCTGGGTTATAACAGTTCATTAAAGTATAAAAATCCTGAATTGAAAACTCCTAAAGAAGTCCATGCTGGTTGACCATGATCAATGGTGGGGATCCCTCTGTGCCTCCGATCAGATTAGATGGCTGATGGGGCTTCGCAACTCTAGCCTTCGGTAGTTCAGGCCCAGACTACTTACCAAGATCGTCGAAGCGGCAAAATTACAAAGTCCTTCCTTCTATGCTTGGCTTCGATTTATGGGTGACATTCGATCCATTAGATCCGATGGATGGGACTTAATTATTACCCCAACCTCCTATTTGCCTCCATCGGAAAACCCATATTCACATGCCCTTTGATCCAATGGTCTAGATCTCTCTTGATCCCCTAGTGGTGATCATTCCCAAACTCGAAAGGGATGGTCATGATCCTTCAATCCCTTGCTAAGGATATTAGATGTTATAGCTTATGCATGGACTCTGCAATGCCAATACTCATGAGCTTCATGACTTCAAGGTCCTAACTCGATCTCAACCACAATATCTTGTCTAATGGATCTGACCCATTTCAGCCCGGTGTTTCAACCTATAACTCTGATACCAATCTATAACTTACCCAACCACTCACAGGCCAAGCACGCTAACTTTCAGTCCTTCTCTATACTAATTCGACCCCTATCCTAACATTAAATAATAAGGATGAATTAAATATTCACATGCATTGATCAATATTGATGCTAAACATAAAATAAATGAATCATATGACATGTACATCAATAACCAGCAAGAATGCATACTCTAAATATTGAATTCAACAATAAATACATACACAGCGGAATAAATCATACACAGATAAATAATACTATAACAAAGAAAAATTATCTTTAATAAAATAAACCATTGACTGGATGGAAACCAAGGACGTTCCACCCAACCATAGATATTGTTGTTCCAAGTCTCAACAACAATGTCACCCCCAAGCCAGGGCTATGAATCCACAAGGATGGTTTCAGAGTGTTACTTGGCTCCCTAAACCAGTCAGAACTCAATATCTCATAGTCTTCCCAACACTCACAACAATCCAAGTACCCAACTCTCTTCTACCTAGCCTACACCACCCAAGATAATGGAATCCCTCCCTTCTCTGTCACACAGTCCATCAGGATGTCCTTCTCCTTCCAGGGCTCCAATGTAGCTGGTCTAGAATCTCCATACTAGGACTCTTAGGAATTGCATCTATGAGAAAATATGGACATGTGCCAAAGCATCTTAGACATGCAGGCCTTGATTCATGGATGGGTTACACCAGCAATCTATACAACCAACAATACCATGGTTTCACTTTAGTAGTTTGTCCTCCTTTCCCAAGCCAAGACACGCATGAGGAAAGATGAATGAGTGAAAAAATGAATGGAGTGGAATCTCCACGAGAGGGGTGAATAATGAGCAAGTGAGTGAACAAGTGAATGAATTAACGTGTGTGTGTGAGAGTGAGGTAACCAAGAAAAGAATAAGAATGAGAACGGGAGTAAGGGAGATCAAAAACCCCCTAACAAACCATGGACAAGTTTATGTAATTCTTGGGAATCAAGAACCTCATGGCCTTCCCCAAAGAAGATCACATAATTGATTCACCCCATTAAACAAAATGGGTAATTAAAAAATTAAATAAACACTTACCTTCTCAAGCCCCCTCTCTTGTGGAATCATATCCCCCTATAACTCTAGTCCTTGTTCGTGTAGCATCCAATGATGTTTTTATTATTAATAATGATGAAAACATTACATTTCTTAGGAACATTGGCCTCTTTTAATTGTTTGGGCACTCTGTCCTCTCAGCACTTAACAAAAAAATTATTTAATATCGAGCTCAAAACCTGGGGTGTCACAAGCTTCACTAAGGAAGAGATCTTCGCGTCATCCAATAGTGTTGTCTTCCCTATGTCATCAAGCCCTTCAAAGATGAGGTATTGTGTGATATTGATCCCCTTGAAGTTTGTGATGTTCTTTTAGGCCAACCACATTTGTGGAAGTGACATGTTGTGTATGAGTCTAGACCTCGCAGTGTTATTATTACTTTTGGTAGACAATTGTACAGGATACCATAGGTAGTGTCACCTACCACTATTTATTTAATCTCTACTAAACAATGCAGTAAGGTCATTTCATAGACTGGGAAGTTCTTCTTCTTTATGATCTGTGCTCACAGTAAGTAGAAGGTCACCTCCACATCTGTGAACTATACACAAAACCTCTCTTTACAGCAAAAGCAAGTGGATGGAATCATGGAAGAGTACATAGACATCTTCTCCTCACCCACTGGGGTACCAACACATTGTCAAGTCAAGCATCCAATTGATCTAACCCATGGTGCACCTATACTTGATGGACCAATCTATCATCACTCAGACATGGAAAATGACAAAATCAAGCGTCAGATCCAAGATTTTCTTCAAAATGAGCACATCAAACCCAACTCCTCCCCTTATGGAAGCCTAATTGTACTAGTGCAAAAGAAATAATGGACTTGGTGACTCTGCATTAATTATAGAGAATTAAACAAAATCATAGTCAGGAACCGGTACCCAATTCTCCGATCAGCTTCTTGACCAACTCAAGGGGGCAAATTTCTTCAGTAATATTGACCTAAATTATAGCTACCACCAGGTCTCAATCGAACCAAATGATATATGGAAGAAAAATTTCAAATCTAAAGAAGGTCTCTTCAAATGGTTGGTCATGCCCTTTGTCTTAAAAAATGCACCAACAAATTTCATGAGGTTGATGGATGATGTATTGAGACCCTTCACCAATTATTTTTTGGTGGTATATCCGGATGACATCCTCATCTTCAACAGAACTTGGGAGGAGCACATGCAGCATATTCAGCAGGTTTTGAGAACTTTGCAGTAGCACAAGCTATATGCCAACTTGGAAAAAATCTCCTTTGGAATGAACAAAGTCCAATACTTGGGCTACATTGTTGATGAGTATGGCGTACATGTGGATCCAACTAAGATCCAAGTTATCTGTGACTGACTAGCCTTGACCACACTAACTGAGATTTGGAGTTTCTTGGGACTTTCCAACTTCCACCGATGGTTTGTGTTGGGATTCTCCCATATTGCATGGGCCCTTAGCCAAGTGACCAAGGGTGGTTGCAAGGAAAAGGAAAAAAAATGAGCATTTGATGATCTGAAGCATCGCTTGTGCTAAGATCCAGTACACTCCTTACCCGATCTACAATAACCATTTGATATTGAGATTGATTCATATGACTATGTTGTAGGTGCATTTCTCACTCAACACAATCATCTAATAGCATACCATAGTGAGACACTCTCAGATATCATTTGGAAATACCCCACCTATGACAAGGAAATGTATTCCATTGTGAAATCTTGTCATCAATGGAAACATTACATTCTTGGAAAGGAGACAATCATACACACTGATCACAAGCCTCTGCAGTTCATACAGACATAGGGGAAGTTGTAGAAAAGATGCCATCAAAAGTGGTCCACATACCTGCAACAGTTCCAGCTCAACATAAAGTATAAGATAGGGAGCACAAATCATGTCGTTGACTTCTTCATTCGACCTCCCATTGCTGCACTCACCACCATGCTCCATTCATGTGGGCATGAGGCATCTGAGTGGCCCCAACTTTATCAGTGAGATACCAAATTCACCACCACCTATCATCTCTTGGGTACATGCATGAATGTTACTGATTTTCACATTCATGATGGATTTTTATGCCATTTGGGCCACCTCTATGTTCCTGAAAATGAGTGTGCAAAGTTGATTTGCGAGGCTCACTACATTCGAATGGTAGGACATTTTGGTGTGGAGAAAATTGTGGTTGTTCTACAGAAACATTTTTATTGGCCAAAACTTCAACAGGATGTCAGCAAGTGTATAATATCCTGCATTGTCTGTTCCATTTCCAAGATATCCATCAAGAAGAAAGGCTTATACACCCATGTTCCTACTCTTGAGAGGCCTTGGGAATCCATATCAATGGTGTCTGGCCTTCCATCCACCAAGCAAGGAAATGATTGTGTATTTGTGGTGGTTGATCGGTTTTTGAATATGGCCATTCTCACAGCCTGCAAGATGAGCATCATAGCAACAGATACTCCCAAGATATTCTTCGAACGAGTATGGGTCCATTTTTGGATACCACAGACCATCATCTCATATCGGCATAACAAGTTCCTCAACACATTTTGGCCGAGTCTCTGGTCACTGTTGGATACCAAGCTCACTAAATCCACTACCTTCCACCCTCAAACGGGTGGAAAAATAGATGTTGTTAATCAAATGATTGTGCACATAATGTACATGTATAACTCTAAGAATCTGTGTACATGGGATGAGAGTCTTCCCTATGTTCAACACAACTACAACATGGCTCTCCATAGTTCCACCATCCATAGCCCATTTCAAGTGGGGCTGGGATTCCAACCCTTGGGTCCCATTGATGTTGCACTACCTCTTTCAATCACACTGACCAAATCTTCCCATGTTTAGTCTCAGGCCGAAAAATCCACTAGATTCATTGAGTGGATTCAGCACATTCGCCAACAGGTCCATGATATTTTGTAGAAAGCCAGTGATAATTATAAGCAGAGCCATGATCAACATAGGGTACCACACATGTTTCAAGTGGGAGATAAGGTCTAGTTACATTTCCAGAAAGAGCATCTTGCAATGCCCCATAGGAAGATTCTTCCACTTCTCTATGGTCCTTACACTATCACCAAGGTTTTGGGTGACAATGTATTTGAGCTCAAAACTCCCCCCTTCCTTGGCTTGCACCCAATGTTCAATGTGGACCTCCTCTAGCCATATTTTCCACCATTGTTGAACACCTAAGAGATTGCAGAATAGTTGAAACCAACAGATATCAACCATGACTGCATGGAACATGCATTCACTAATAATATAGTGGACACATAGGTCAAGGGAACTCACCAGTAGAGGATCCAGCTTTATCGAGTTGCAAGGCAAGACAACTCCTGCACCAAGGAAAGTGGCTCACCTAAGGCCAAATTCAGCATAAATTTCCTCACCTGATGGGGGACCTCAACATAATGGAGACTATTTCTTCTTAAGGGGGGGGGACTGATCTAGGTGGATATTGATGGCCACCCACCTATTCCAACTGGCTCCTCTTGATAGTTTTTAGTTCAACATGTTTCTCTATAATGATGAAATTTCTTTGTCATTGTGGGTTTTTCACTTCCAGGGTTATCTTGAAGCCCTACACAACATCCAGGTATATATTGGTGGCCACCCACCTATTCCAACTGGCTTATTTTAAAAAAATTCTTGTCAGTACATCTTTTCGTACTTCTAGGGCCATTTTGGGGCCCTAAACAATGTTTTTTTTCTTGCCACAGCCAAACTATATATGAAGTCAAATGTTTATGGCATAATGTGTTGCACAACTGAGAGGGGGGGGAGGGGTGAATCAGTTGTTATCGAGATTAAACAATTATTCTTATTTTAAAATCTTTGCAGAGCACTCAATGACAATCACAATAATCCAGGGAAGTAAGCAATAGAACATTCGACATCATTCACACATATGAAATATACAGAGACAGATATTTCCTGAGGAAACCCATAAAGGGTAAAAGCCTCTTCTTCTTTATATGATAAGTAATCTTTACATTCTGTACATTATCATACTTATGAGCACCAACTCATAATGATGCTACAACCTCTATTTTGCAAGCTGCAACTTGTTGAGAGCACCAAATCTCTATTTTTTCTAGCACCTACTAGAAGGAAGCACCAACTCGTTGGTTTCTCTAGCACCCACTAGAAGGAAGCACCAACTCCCTAGTTTCTCTAGAACCCACTAGAAGGAAGCACCAACTCCCTGGTTTCTCTAGCACCCAATAGAAGGAAGTAACAACTCCCTAAGTGTTCTAGCACCAACTGGATGGAAGCACCAACTTCTAGTCACACAGGCACCAACCTGTATAACAGAGAACAACAGTTCTCCCTTGCACCACCCTGCCACCATCGTTTCTCTGGCTATAACCATATGGAAGCTACAACTCTCTGTCTTCAAGCACCCACTTGAACCTATGAGGAAAACAATCCTCCCTAGCACCTCCCTGCCACCCTGAAATATAAATCTTTGCTACTGAAACTTATTACAGTGATATAATGTTCATCAATGGCTTACCAGTCTCATCACTGTTCTACTACACTTCTCTGCTCTCCTATATCAGCGTCTCTCTGCCTACATCTTCTTGTGCTTTATGATCTTCTTCTCTTCTCTACAAGTGCACCTCAACCTTCTTTTACTGTCTCAATTATGCATCTTTGTTCTTTGCTTCTGCTGCTCTTTATGCTCCGCGTCTTATTTTGATTCACTGAATTATGCCTCTTCTGTGTATTTCATCTCCTACCCATAGCATCCATTTCCCCGTGTGTGATTCCTCTCTACAACAACACTCATCTCTTCTTTGTTCTACATTCTTATAGTCTTTGTGCACCATGTGCATCACATATGCACAATTCTTCTGCATTCTCTTCATGTTGAGTGCTCTACCTAATCATCATTGCAACTCTTTAGCTTCTTTGGCTGTTGAACCCATGTGTCCATCATCACTGGGTGTTATTCTGAGATTCCTTAGCTTGTCTACCAGTCAAGACTCTTCGTCTTCTCTGTCATAGTTGAGCTCATCCTCTCTGTTGCAGTTATCACAATGAATTGGGATCGGTGCAATGTATTTTACCTCCAAGTCTGCAAGTGTCTAAATCATCCATAATACCTTAGTGCAACAGGTAGCGGCAGCAATGTACTCTGCCTCTATAGTTGATAAAGAAATGGAACCTTATTTTTTACTCAACCATGCTTCTAGAGAATCTCCTAAGAAGAAAACACCTCCATTCGTGCTTTTCCTTTCATCCATGCAGTTAGCCCAATCAGCATTTGAGTAGACTGATAATTGAAAATTATGATTCTTAGGATACCATAGGCCATAGTTCATTGTTTCTTTCAAATATATGAATATCCTTTTGACAACTAGCAAATGACTCTGTTTAGGTGCAGACTGATATCTTCCTACCATTCCAACAGCATGCATTATGTCTAGGCGAGATGTTGTGATATACAATAGGCTACCTATCATTGACCTATATGAACTTTGATCAACATCAGGTGAGTCATCATACTTACTTAATTTTCATCCAGTAGCCATAGGTGTGCCCATAGGTTTAGA
>SNQJ01S0010189.1:94867-119194 GCA_010110895.2 Picea sitchensis
ATGGGTTTCCTCATGAAAATCTGTCTCTGTGTGTATTTTATGTGTGACTGATGATCTTTACTCTTACTGTCCATATGTTGTATGTTGGTTGATAACACATGAAGAAATCTTAATAACAATTTAAGAGGTATAAAATTGTTTAAGCTTATAAACAACTGATTCACCCCCCCCTCTCAGTTGTTTTAGTATTTCCAACATAGGTTATGACCAGGGGCCAATTCTGAACATGCATTTCACATTTCAGGGATTCTGTGATGAGTCGTCTCGACTCTCCATGTCCCAACCTCTGAAATGGAGATTGTCTCTTCGAGCTCTTCTCTACAGATCTTTGACGATGCGACCACCAGTGGTGACCAAGCACTTATCCATACAACGCTTTAGCAATTTTTCATTTCGTCACTTCAGGACTACTGTGATGAAGAGTCTCGACTCTTGACTCCTCCAACTCTCGGTATCTGAAACTTCGATCGATGTGCCTATTTTGATATTTTTGGCGTTTCGCATTTAGGCACTTCGAGACTCTTGTGATGAAGAGTCTCAACTCTTGACTCCTCCAACTCCCGATATCCAAAACTCCGGTTGATATGCCTATTTCAGGATTTTGAGTGTTTCGCATTTTGGTACTTCGGGACTCCTGTGATGAAGAGTCTCAACTCTTGACTCCTCCAACTCCCAGTATCCAAAACTCTGGTTGATGTGCCTGTTTAGGGATTTTCAGCGTTTCGCATTTCGACACTTTAGGACTCCTATGATGAAGAGCCTCGTCTCTTGACTCCTCCAATGCCTAGTATCTGAAACTCCAGTTGATGTGCTTGTTTTGGGATTTTCGGAATTTTGCATTTTGACACTTCGAAAATCCTGTGATGAAGAGTCTCGACTCTTGACTACTCCAACTCCCGATATCCAAAACTCTAAAATGGAGTCTTTGTTTCTGATACCCGAAATGGAATTTAGCTTCTGATATTTCCATGTGATCATCGTTGTGTTGTTGGTCATGATCTTTTCCATCAATGACAAACACGCATACTCTGCACTCTGTGTGCACCTCTGCACTATCTCTTCTGGTCTTCACGAGCTTCTCGTGCCCACCTGGCACATTATACCTGTACTCAAGCCATCATCGTTGTTGTACTTTCCATTAATGACAAACATATGCTACCTGTAAAACATGCCAACATAATGTGTATTTATCGAGAATACCTTTGCAATGGGTTATCACGGGCCTAAAATAGAGGTCGTATGCAAAAGTTACAACCGCAAGAATTTGAGGTACCAACTTACCCATCAGGGCCCACATAACTTTTGGTGTTCCATCTCCTAGGGTTAGGTTTTTGGATGTTTGTGGTTTTGGAATTCATGAGAAATGTTAAAAATATCTTTGGAGCCTCATTTTAATCATTCTCTTCAGATGGATGTGCGTAGAAGCCACATCTCTTCTCAGAGATAGCTACCACCATTCAAGCAAGTTGTTTTTAGTTCTGCAGTTTTACAGTTTTAGCCTATTTTCTTTATTCAATAGAAGTTATTGTTCACTAGATATATGTTGTTGCTCTCCATATATTTGTGTTATTATATTCAATTTGTTATTCATTTCATTTCGCTCATAAATCCAAATCAATGAGATCTTGTCATACAGGATGATAGGAATTGGAAAGAATCATCAGTTTGAGTACTTCATTCATTGGAAGGCAGGATCCAAAGAAGATGGTTCCTGGGAAAAGGAAGAGGCATTGTGGAAATTAAATCACAATATCCACGATTTTAGGGTGAATAACAAGGTATCTTTAGCACTGGGATTTCCTAGAATGACAAGGACTTGGGGCCGAGGAGGGTGTAACACCTATGGCAAAGAAGGAAAGTGTGTGCCCAAACACCGTGAACTCACCCATAGTGAGACCATTGAACAGACATGTGACATGATCACTCGATCCAATGAAGAGATTAAACTAACTTATAAAGGTGCATGCAGTCACCTTCGGTGTGCGCAACATGTTAAGAGGTGTGCACTGTGTCAATGGGTGCACACCAAGATGACTTACTCTGGATGCAAGCCAACCAATGGTTTGAAAAAATAGGTGCAACAAAATTGGGTGCCCATAACCAAAGGAAACAGAAGTTGACCAAGTATGGTTGAAGTGCACTTGAGTGAGACCTAAGAGATGCACACCTATGGGATAACTCATCTCAACAAATAATGAAAGGTTGTGTCTTTTCTTGATGAAAGGATGTGCCAATTGGGAATCCATATAAGCCAAGGAAGTGCACCATTTGAACACATCAGGATAGAAACACAAGTTTGAACCGAGTTTGGGAATGGACAAAGGAGAGATGAAATTGCAAGAACCAAAGATGAAGTGTGCAAGAAAGGAGCTTTGGATGAATTGATAAAGAGAGATCACCCAAGGGAAGCTCAGTTGTTTCGTTGTTCTTGTAAACTCTTTATGTCGGTAGCATGAGTTAAGCTCAACACTATATTGTTTTCATTCATTGAATATTTTTGTGTGTTAGGCGGGTTTGGTCGCCTACACATATCTTTCATTTATACTTGTATGAGTGTTGTTCTTTACTATTGTGTTAACTAAGTAAATTTACTAGACACATAACTAAGTAAGAAACAAATACTTGGTGAAGGCGTATTATGGGTCAAGTACTTTGGTTAATCCTTGCTACCGAGAGAAAGGCATCGGTGTCGTGCGATGTTGAGGATTTTGGGCATACGCAACCCAACCAAATATCTCAACATTGTGACAAAATCCCTTCTGGGAAGTAGTTATGAAAAATGAGTATAACTCCATCATTGAGAACCATAGTTGGGACTTGGTTCCACTTCCATCAAATCATAATATTGTCAGATGTAAATTGGTCTACAGGACCAAAAAGGAAACATATAGATAGGTGATTAAGTACAAGGAAAGATTAGTTTCCAAAGGATTTTAACAATTCCATGCAATTGATTATGATGATACCTTTGCTTTAGTAGAAAATATGGAGTCCATCAAGTTGGCCCTCACCAATGCAACAGTTAGGGGGTGGGAATTTCACTAGATAGACATGAAGAGTGCCTTTTTTCATGGGTATCTCTTAAAACAGATCTACATGTAGAAACCTTAGGGGTACATACATAGCTCATCTCTAGTATGATGATTGAAAAAGTCACTCCATGGCCTCAAATAGGCACCTAGAGAATGGTATGCTAGGCTAGATTCTTTTTTAATTTCTCAGAATTTTTTTACATGTAAATCATATACCAATGTTTATATGTTGAGTACTTCTGACTCGTTGTTCATCTTACTTCTACATGTATATGATCATAGGTAGTTCTTCCTCAATAATTTTTGCAGTCAAGGACATTTTGCATGACAGGTTTTCTATGACCAACATGGGTCCACTTCACTTTTTCCTTGGTCTTAAGATGAACCAAGATGCTTTAGGAATAAAGGTGTCTTAGACTAAGCATGCCAAGGATATCTTGGTTAGATTCCACATGACCAGTATGCCAAGGATATCTTGGTTAGATTCCACAAGACCAACTACAAGTCTGCAACCACACCATTATTTTTCAGGGTAAGGGTCGAGGATGGAAGGGATACACAATTGGTGGACAACACATTGTATCGATATATAGTGGGGAGCCTCTTACATATCACCCACACCTGACTAGATATCTCATATGCAGTAGGGGGAATTTCCATGTACATGTAGGAGCTACATGAGCTACACTGTAGAGCTTCCATGCACATCCTTAGATATGTTTAGGGCACCACAACTTATGGGATTCACTATGCAATAGTTTGCACATTGGATTTCATGGGATTCACAAATTCAAATTGGGTTTGTGATAAAACATATTTCAAGTCCACCTTCGAGTATACTCTTAGTTTGGGCTCTGACCCCAATATTTGTTGGTCAAGCAAAAAGTAATCAGTGATTGCTTTATCATGTATAGAGACCAAGTACATAGGAGCAGTAACATTACCATTTAGGAAATTTGCCTACATATTTTCCTCACTGAGCTTGGTATCTAGTTCTATCATCTGACTATCATTTGGTGTGACAATCATGACACTTTGAAGTTTTGCAAAGACCCAATGCAACGAAAATTAGAAAAAAAAACATCAAGATCCACATGCATTACATCACAGAGTTGGTTCATGATGGGATCATTGATTTGAAATACTACCCTTCCTATGAAAAAAATATAGACATATTCACCAAGATGTTCACTAAGAAAAAAATCCACTTTTTGTGTGACCATCTTGGAGTGAAGGACAAAACTATCTATAAGTTGTCTTTTTCTTGCATTTTACTTTGAAGAGGGGGTTTCCCATGAGGTTTTCCCTCTTTCCCAATTTTTCCAGTGTTCATTCATTAGAATCATTTTAAAATGGGTACCTAACATGGCTTCTTGCTAGGACCCATTCTTCATTCACTCCCTAGTAGTGTTTAGGGGGGGGGGTTGGAGATGTTTCACACTCACACCCACCTGGTAGTTATTTTTACTAATTTTATAGCCTAAGTTGAGGTTGTCATTCATATATTAGAATATTCCCTCCTAGATGAGAATAATCCCTCCTAAAATAAAGGTGCCACTCTTATTCAATCATCATTCAATTATATGCCAGTTAGACTAGTGAAGTTGAGTCATGCATGGAAACCTTGGTGTTATCACCAAGTATCGCATGCTAACATTTGGATCATCGCCAGTGAAGGTGCACTTACCTTGAGATCATCACTAGGAAGTCACTGCCCATGTGCATACATGATATTATCTCCACTTCACTTGTCTTCACTAGTTAATTGATGACCACATGGATGGTTAACTAGGACTAGATGATAGTTCACTCCAGTTTCTATTAGTGAGCGTCCAGATCTCTCAAGATCACTACTATGGTGTATTACTTCATCCATTTAGAGCATACCATTTGCATTATTCCATTATACAATTCATTATTCTCTCTCTCTCTCTCTCTCTCTCTCTCTCTCTCTCTCTTGCAAGGTTTGTGTGAATTTCTAATAGCTAGGTTATATGTACATGTTTCACCAAAACTTCATAGGAAGACTCTATTTCTAGATAGATGTAAAATGAAAAGTATGTATGGGTTGATTCATCTACCCAAGTGAGGTTATTCCTACAAAAAAATTCTAGGGAATGAAAGGAAAATGCTATGAAATGAATGTTATGTGTACCAAATGCTTAAAATATCACAACATAATAGAAGTACACACCATGTACACTAATGTGAGTGTGGATAACAAATCCAATATAATAAGAGAGATAATTTACACAATAACTCCTAAGAGAATAGGATAACCACTTCCAAATAACCAAATACATTCATACATCACAATTCACCTATCCTCAATAATGAATACATTATCTTTATATATACATATTCACATATACAGATGAGGCCCATTTTCTATTAGGATGACCCTATTACATATATATTTATACATTACATGTACATTTATCCCCATATATTCTCCCACTTAGGATCATATCATATACATTTAACCTTATACATTCCCCCCTTGGGTCATAACATAGTGCCTTCCTTCAAAAATATTTGTCCTCAAAGCTTTGCAATTAAAGGATTCACATGTGATGAAACCAAGTAGTATTATTTTCTTATGTTCCTTCTTTCTTATTTCCATTTATGATGATCCATCCATCAAAAATTGATCATTTTTTGTCGTAATCCTTTGTAGCTAGTTGTTGCATCATTTTCTTTCCCTTGATTCCATATATTTTTGTTGAAGCTTCTCTAATTTGTAGTATATTTTGGTCTATGATAATATCTTGTTGAATAATGGTTTTTGTAATATCCCTAAGGAAGAACCCAATTGTAAATGTAAAGGAAAATGTACTTAAGATGGTGAGTTGTCTGACATCATTTTGTATGCACCTTTCATGGCATAGTGCGTGCATGTACTACGTAGTGAAATGATGAAGTGTGCACATTCCAGGATACCGTGCACAACACCTTAAGTGTGTGCGATTGTGAGGCCAACGAGCCTTTATGTAGATCGTATGTTTTATAGGCTAGTGAGCCAGTTATTATAAGCTAGGATGATTATTTTTTGATTAGGCTGGAGAGCCTAGATGTTAAAGGCCAATGCGCCTATTTTTGTATATGTCTCATAATTAATATAAAATACATCGTTGCGCACAGACCGACCACGATAAAAGATATGGGGGACTAAACTCCACTGGTTAGAGAAAGGGAGGGGCTAAGTTAAGGAAAGGGGCTAAGCTAGGGAGCTTAAGCCAAAAAGGAATATTATATTAATATTTCTTTAATCACAAAGTATGGATAATTATTTATCCTAAGTTCTAAAGTTGGGTACAAGTGGGTCAAAGTAGCTCCCAACATAAAAAGTGTCAAGTTGGGGACATGCATACATATTATTGGGACTTAGTTCATTTCCTATCATCTTTTCCATCATTCAGTCCTTCCATACTTGAGTCATCCAGTCAATCATCCATGAGTATTCACACCCATTGAGCTATCCTTTGTATCTTCATACTGTACCTGAACCTGTATCCATAGCCATTTGTGTTGGTGTGTCTAGTTATCTTGGGAGTTGGATTGAAGAAGTGGGTTGTCAGGCCTGTGAGCAATTCTCTGGGTGAGAGAATTGTTGGGGATTGATTTCCTGAAGGTGTTGAACTATAGCTACAGTTCTCTGAGACTTCCTGTTTGGCCTGTTGCTGAAGCTCGAAAAGGAAGTGGGGTAGCCGAAGGACTATTGAGTAGAGAAGGGGCACACTTCCTCGGTGGGACATGCATGTGGGGAATGAGGGACTGTGGGTTGTTAGTTTGAGTTGGCACCTGAGACAGAATCCTTTCTATTGACCATGATCCTTTAGCCTAGTTAGGAATCCCTTTACCTGGGTGGATTTTAGTCCCATCTCGGGGGTGACTCACTGTTGAGAGTGATGAATAGTGTGGTCTAAGTCTAGGAGGTTTGTGGGAGGTCTGCATGTAGTTTGTGACATTCTTACCAAGATAAGTGCCAATCTGGGTGATAAATTTGCATGCTGCATTGTTATTTACATGCTTATATTTATGGGTTATTCTATGTGTGTTTATAACTGTCTGTAAATTTATGGGTATTTCCTATATATGTTGCATGTATATGTTTACTATCATTTTAGTATGAATCTGTGTATTTACATAACGTATTTGTCTGTCTACTTTTTTATATATATGCTTCCACAAGAGTTCTATGTTCACATGTATTTTAATTGCATGTAATTCAAAATTTTTATGTGGCATAGCTTAGTTAGATGTTGGGTATGTTACAGTATGCTCCACAGAGAGAACGTAAGAGTTCTCTACCATAGCATGGCCTGACATGGATGGTCGGGGACATCACAAATTGGTATCAGAGCATCAATTTTCAACACTGATCCTGGATGGGCCAAACAAGTTGAGTTGTAGTGAAATTTCACAGAGAAATTATTTCGAAGAGGACAAATTTCAAGTTGCAAAGCATCCAGCTACAATATGGTACATAAATTGGGAAAAAGCCCCAATTTTGGTTGTTAAATTCATGAGAAATTTGAGAAATTTGGTCAGGTGGTAAGATATTATTGATTTAATATCTGTTCTAGCAAATTTAGACCCGAAATTGGCCGAATTTGAGGTTACAGTAAATCCATGACAAATGGAGCAGAATTCGTAATTAAAATTCCCAATTCGTTAATTGATTTGGGTGAATTCGTTCCAGAAATGCCAACCCACGACGATTTTTTATAGCGGAGTTTGAATTGGTGTTATCGGGGTGAAATTGAACGAATTTCATGGTTGCAGAATGTCTATGGTAAATTGGGGAAAAATTTAGGGAAAAGCCCCAATTTCTGCAGCAAAATTCATAAGGATTTGATGCACATAAAGGTGAATGTGCAGAGGTGGTGCACTAAAAATGTATGATATGTAGTGAAAATCTTCTGATAGGTAAAATTTGGCACTACGCGGAAAGATATTAGCATGCTGGTGCACACACTAAATTTTGGTGCCATGCAAAACAATGTTAGTGTGCAGGTGTGCACGCTAAATTTTGGTACCACGCAGAAAAATAATCGTTTCCTTGTGAGCGCGCTATATTTTGGCGCCACGCAGAAAAATGTTTGTGTGCGGGTGCATGCGCTAAATTTATCATTTCGCAATGTGCATACACATAGGAAGTGCATGCAGTTTGCACACTCATAATAATGGCATGCGTAGTATTAGCACAACATAGTGGAGTATGGAAGTTGCGCTCACAATATGGGTATATGTTGTCGCACGACAATTTAGTGAATGGTGCATGCAAAGTATTGGTGCGTGGTGGGGCATACTAAAATCTGGCATGGTGCAGTGTGTAGAGTACAATGCACGCAGAATATCAGCATGTGATACAAAAACTACGTGCAACATGTAATAGAGAAGGAACCAAAACTGGGCACAGTGGGTATTAGTGCGCAACACAAAAGTAGTGTGTGCAAGTTATTGGCACGATAGAGAAGTGATACACAGTGGTTTTAAAGTGGTGAAGCATGATTTACCTTTTTTTGTTGCTTCACATGGTAAATATGGGTGTACAGGTTGAATATTTTGTGCATGAAGTCGTTTGAAGGGTGAACAATAGCAGAAAATCATCGAATTTCTATGATGTTTTATATCATTGAACGTCATCTTTTTGCAGCGTGTTTTTTAGGGCCTTAAGAGCATTTTTAACAACTCAAAAACCATGAGATAGAGGTGTACCAAAGGTACACTCTATCTCTACATATCAAATAAAAGAGCTCAGATATATCTTTCTAATGGTGTAAACTGTTTGTCAAATAGATCTTTTTTGAGAAAGTTACAACCCAAACAGTGAAGGGTAAATTTTATTACCCAACTAACTTCAAAGGGCCGTAACTTTCTGCTCCAGAATTGGATTGAGGCACAGGAGAAGTCAATGGAAATATATTGAACCATAGAAGACAATCCTAGAGATGAATTAAATTTCTAGGCATGTTAAAGGTGTTTAATATGCAAAATAAGGTGCTTGTAACATTCCAGACCAAAAACACAAATGAGCCTGGAACTTCAGCAGGTTGTAGCTAGCATCCCAAAACCCAGAATAAGGTGAAACTTGGACATAATGTCCATAATATGTTTATGAAGAAACCATGCAAAAATTGATATCATACAAAAATTTCAATGGAGTAGGTGTAAAATTGCATAATTACAGCACAGAGTTGTGCCAAGTTGAAAAATGATGAGCGAGAAAAAAAAAAATAAAAAAAATATATATATATATATATATATATATATATATATATATATATATATATATATATATATATATATATATTGGAAATTTCAAATGACCATAACTTTCTTCAGGGAAATTTCAAATGACCATAACTTTCTTCTCCAGACTCAGAATCGAGCATGTGAGTAGGCGTTGGAAAGGTCTTAAACAATGGAATATAAATATCCACCCAGAAAATTGATTTGGGCATTCAAATTTTAGGAAATCAGAAGAAAGTATTCTGATATATTATTGAACCAAAATGGTTCATATTTTTCTTGAAATTGTTGAAACAGTTAGTTTGGCAAAGTTTTGTTGGCTGCACATTTTGTAGAGTTAACAACAACTAGATCAAATAAATATCAGTGCAGATTCCATAGGAATGAAAGAGGAACAAGGGACTTATAGTCATCAAGATGAGAGAAGAGGGATGGATTTCCATTTGGGCATTGAAGGAACAAACTCCAATGGACATGGTGAAGGAAGAGATGAAAACATGAATATGGAAGAGACCATTAAAAATTTGTAGAAGGATATCCAAAGCCATAAAGATGATAATTAAAGGCTTATGAGAGCCAAGGACTAGCAGGATGACTTCAACATGAAGTTATTGGAGAGATTGAACATAATAGAAAAGAAACTGGATAAGGAGAGTGGCTCAAGCAAGTCAGGAAATCATAGGTATCATGATGAGAAAAGAAAAGAAAGAAGTGTTAGCAGGCATCACCACCACTCCCCGAGGAATTACAATAAGAGATCACACAACAACTCAAGTCCTTCCCCTATCATAAATCATAAGAGGTCTAGGGTGGATGAACTAAGAGGAGAAATGAACAAAATAAAACCTCCTACACTTGATGGTGAGCACAAAAAGGATGAAGATGCAGAAACATGGTTGTTGGGAATGAGAAAGTATTTTCAATTGCATAATTATTCTTCTCATGCAGAAGGTAGAATTGCCATCTATCAACTCAAGGGAAAGGCATCCATGTGGTGGGATCAGCTTGTGCAGGTGCAACACATTAAATAGAAAAGTGTTACTTGGAGGGAATTCAAGAAGTATTTTGAGAAGAAATACTTGACTAATATATACTATGACAAGCAAATGAAAGAGTTCTTTGAACTCAAGCTTGGGAGTATGACCATAGATGAATATGAGATAAGGTTTCTAGAACTGTTGAAGTGTGTCTCTTTCATCAAGAATGAGACAGTCAAAATTGAAAGGTATTTGAGTGGATTTCCATCATTCATCAGTGATAAAATACAATATGAGGATCCCAATACGTTGGAAGAGACCATAAGGCGAGCTAAATTCCTATATGATCAGCAGAAAGCAAGGCCAACTTTCCAAAAATCTTGGGAAGAAAAAAAGAAGTTCAAGGTGGATCAAAAGAAGAAATGATCTAAGCCACCATTCCTTAGAAATGATCCCCAGGGACAACAAACTCCTATAGAAACCAAAATGATTGAAACAAGGGGGTCAAAGGACAAGGAAGCCACCTATTCAATGTTGGGGTTGTAAAGGAGATCATATGTTCAGAGATTGTCCTCACAGAGGTGAAAAAGGGAGGATTGTTCAAAATGTACAACAAGCTGATATAGTGGAGGACATGGGCAGAAATGTGCCAAGGATCTATGAAGCCCTGGACAATAAGAAAACAGAGTATCAGTCACACATGATTGAAGTGGAAGGTATGATCAACAACCAAACCATTGCAATTTTAATTGATTCAGGACCTAGTAATAGTTATATAGATCCTAAGATGGTGGAAAGTTTGAATTTCCCAAGAAGAAAGCATGGGAAATATTGGTTAGTACAGCTGGCTATAGGATCCAAAAGAAAATTTAATGAGATGGTTAAGTCATGCCTCATGGACATGAATGGACTGAACACCAAGGCAGATTTGAACATCTTGCCTTTAGGTTCTTATGACTGTCTAATTGGGATGGATTGGTTGGGCCAACATCATTATCTCCTAGACTTTCATAACAAGGCATTTACTTGGTTGGATGAGAATGGGAACCAAAGGAAGGTGCAAGGAATTCCCAGGCAGTAACCATCAGAGAAATTTCAGCATTACAGCTGAAGAAATGTTACAAAAAAGGGTGTCAAATATTTGCAACACATATGGAAGAGACACCTAGAGATAAGGTGCCAAATTTGGAAGATCATGTAGTCTTGGAAGAATTTGAAGATGTGTTCAAGGAGGTACCAAGCCTACCCCCAAAGAGAGATATTGATTTCTCTATAAATTTAATGCTTGGAGCAGCTCCAGTGTCAAAGACTCCTTACAGAATGAGTACACTAGAGTTGAAGGAGTTTCAAATGCAGCTTGAGGAACTTTTGAAGAAGGGGTATATAAGCCCAAGTGTGTCACCTTGGGGTGCCCCAATCTTGTTTATAAATAAAAAGGATGGAACATTAAGACTTTTCATTGATTTCAGACAGTTGAATAAAGTGATTGTTAAGAACAAGTATCCTTTGCCAAGGATTGATGATCTCTTTGATCAGTTGAAGGATGCCAAGATATTTTCAAAGATAGATGTTAGATCAGGATACCATCAGGTGAGGATTAAACAGGAAGATATCAGTAAGACCACCTTTAGGACAAGGTATGTTCATTATGAGTTCACAGTGGTGCCATTTGGGTTGTCAAATACACTATTTGTTTTCATGTGTTTAATGAATGGTGTTTTCCTAGAATATTTAGACAAGTTTGTCATTGTCTTTTTGGATGACATTCTTGTATATTCCAAGTTAGAAGAAGAGCATGAGCATCATTTGAGAATGGTGTTGCAAGTATTAAGGGAGCATCATTTGTATGCCAAATTGAGCAAGTGCTCATTCTATCAGAAGAAAATTCATTATTTGGGTCATATCATTTCAAAGGATGGTATAGCAGTGGATCCTGAGAAGATAGAAGCCATTAGAGAATGGTCAGTGCCAAAGAATGTCACAGAGGTGAAGTCATTCATGGGTCTTGCAGGCTACTATAGGATATTTATTGAAGGATTTTAAAATATTGCACACCCAATCACTTCCTTACAAAAGAAGGGTGTGAAGTTTCAGTGCTCATTGGATTATCAAAAGAGTTTCCAACACTTGAAACAATTATTAACAAGTGCTCCAATACTAAGGATTGCAGACCCAAATGAAGACTTCATTGTGTGCACATATGCATGTAAAGAGGGACTTGGTGGAGTCCTCAGTCAAAATGGGTTTGTTATATGTTACGAGTCAAGGATGTTAAAGGAGCATGAAAGAAACTATGTCACTCATGATTTGGAGTTGGAAGCCATAGTGCATGCCTTGAGGAAATGGAGACACTACCTCATGGGTAAAAGGTTTGAGCTAAGAAAAAACCATAATGGTCTGAAATATTTATTTGATTAGCCAACTCTAAATGATAGGCAAAGCAGATGGTTAGAATTTCTGAGTGAATATGACTTTGATATAAAGCATATCAAGAGGAAAGAGAACAAAGTGGTTGATGCACTTAGTAGAAGAGTGCATGAAATGCATGCTACAACCATTAGCATGTACCAATCAGATTTAAAACCCAGAATCATAGAGTTCGTCAAATCAGATTTGCAATACAAAGAATTAGTGGCAAAATTACAGCAAGGTATTTTGCAGCAAGAAATTGAGGAATACAAGCTAAATAATGATGAAATTCTCATGTACAAGGGCAAAGTTTATGTACCAAATTCTAATGAATTGAAAAAATCTGATATTGAGAGAAATGCATAATGTGCCTTATGCTAGGCACCCAGGATATCAAAAAACTATTGGAGTTGTCAAAAGCCAATATTATTGGCCAGGCATGAAGAAAGAGCTTGTTGATTTTATTGCCAGATGTTTGGAATGTCAAAAGGTAAAGGCCGAGCATAGACACCCAGCTAGTTTGATACAAACATTACCCATTCCTGAGTGGAAGTGGGAAGTTGTAACAATGGATTTCACCATCAAACTTCCCAGAACAAACAAGCAACATGATTCTATCATGGTAGTGGTGGATAAGCTTACTAAATCTGCTCGTTTTGTTTCAGTTAAGCTCACTCACAAGGAAGCCAACATTGTTGATGTTTATTTGAAGGAAATTGCCAGATTACATGGCATACCAAAGACAATTGTGTCTGACAGAGATCCAAAATTTACCTCAAAATTTTGGAAAAGATTATTTAATGGATTTGGAACAAATTTGAATTTTAGCACAACTTATCATCTAGAATCAGATGGTCAAACAGAGAGGGTGAATCAAGTGATTGAAGATATGTTAAGGATGTATGTGATGGATAAACCATCAAAATGGGAAGACTACCTACACTTGGTATAGTTTGCTTACAACAATGGGTACCAAACATCTCTAAAGATGAGCCCATTTGAGGCACTTTATGGCAGAAAGTGCAACACACTAGTAAGTTGGGATAACCCAGTAGACAAAGAAGTGGTTGGACCAGATTTTCTCAGGGAAATGGAAGAGAAAATGATAAAAATAAAGAAAAATTTAAAGGCTTCCCAAGACAGGCATAAAATTTATGCCGATAAGGGTAGAACTCACAGGGAATTTAAAGTGGGTGATCATGTATTTTTTGAAATTGAAAGCCAACAGAAGTTCCCTGAAGTTGGGAAATTGTTCAAAGTTGGTAGCTCGCTATTGTGCGTTGTTTGAAATCCTAGAGAGGATTGGTCCATTTGCTTATATGATTGCATTGCATGCATCTATGTCTGTTCATAATGTATTCCATGTATTTTTGCTCAAGAAATATATACCTGATGTTAATCATATTATTGATTGGAATGTGATTCAGGTGGAACAAGAAGGCGCTTTCCAAGTGCATCCGGTACGAATTATGGACTGAAAAATCAAACATCTCTGAAATTGAGCCATAGGGATTGTAAAGGTCCAATGGACCTAGTACGGTCCTGAGGACACTACTTGGGAACATGAGGCTGCAATGTGGGAAGAATACCCACATCGTTTTGAGGATTTGTGAAATTTTGTTGTACATGGGTACATGATGCACTGAGGATAGTGCATAAATAAGGGAAGGGGATTGTAATATCCCTAAGGCCAAACCCAATTGTAAATGTAAATGCAAATGTACTTAATCTAGTGAGTTGTCTGACATCATTTTGTATGCACCTTTCATGGCATAGTGCGTGCATGTACTGCACAGTGAAATGATGAAGTGTGCACATTCTAGGATACCACGCACAACATCTTAAGTGCACGCGATTATGAGGCCAACAAGCCTTTGTGTAGATGGTATGTTTTATAGGTTGGTGAGCCAGCTATTATAAGCTAGGATGCTTATGTTTTGATTAGGCCGGAGAGCCTAGATGTTAAAGGTCAGTGTGCCTATTTTTGTATATGTCTCATAATTAATATAAAATATATCATTGTGTGTAGATCGACCATGATAAAAGAGATGGGAGAATAAACTCCATTGGTTAGGGAAAGGGAGGGGCTAAGTTAAGGAAAGGGGCTAAGCTAGGGAGCTTAATCCAAAAAGGAATATTATATTAATATTTCTTTAATCATAAAGTATGGACAATTATTTATCCCAAGTTCTAAAGTTGGGTACAAGTGGGCCAAAGTAGCTCCCAACATGACAAGTGTCAAGTTTGGGACTTAGTTCATTTCCTATCATCTTTTCCATCATTCATTCCTTCCATAATTGAGTCATCCAGTAAATCATCCATGAGTATTCACACCCATTGAGCTATGCTTTGTATCTTCATATTGCACCTAAACCCGTATCCATATCCATTTCTATTGGTGTGTCTGGTTAGCTTGGGAGCTAGACTAAAGAAGCGGGTTGTTAAGCTCGTGAGAAATTCTCTGGGTGAGAGAATTGTTGGGGATTGATTTCCTAAAGGTGATAAACTACATCTGCAATTCTCTGAGACTTCCTGTCCATCCTGTTGCTAAAGCCTGGAAAGGAAGTGGGGCAACTGAAGGACTGTTGAGTAGAGAAGGGGCACACTTCCTAGGTGGGACAAGAATGTAGGAAATGAGGGACTGTGGGTTGTTATTTTGAGTTGGCACCTCAGATAGAATCCTTCCTATTTTCCATGAGCCTTTAGCCTGGTTAGGAATCCCTTTACCCAGGTAGATTTTAGTCCCATCTTAGGGGTGACTCACTATTGAGAGTGATGAACAGTGTGGTCTAAGGCTGGGAGGTTCATGGGAGGTCTGCATGCAGTTGGTGACATTCTTATCAAGATAAGTGCCAATTTGGGTGATAAACTTACATGCTACTTTTTTATTTACGTGCTTATATTTATGGGTTTATCTATGTGTGTTACAATTGTCTGTAAATTTATGGGTATTTCCTGTATATGTTGCATGTATATGTTTATTGTCATTTTAGTATGAATCCATGCATTTACATAAAGTATTTGTCTGTGTACATTTATTTATATATATATATATATATATATGCTTCTGCAAGAGTTCTGTGTGCATATATATTTTAATTGCATGCAGTTCAAAATTTTTATGTGGCATAGCTCAGTTAGATGTTGGGTATGTTACAGTATGTTCCACAGAGAGAACGTAAGAGTTCTCTGGTGTAGCGTGGACCGACATGGATGGCCAAGGACATCACATTTTTCCAATTCCTTGTTCCATGAATATTGATATGTATTCCTTCTTCTTCCTTGATAATTTTGATATCGACCTTATTTTCTTCCTTGAAATATTTCCTAGTAATGAGGGTGTCAATATGGTTTCACATTTGACGACTTTCCTTCACTCTGCACATACATTCCATCTATCTTCTTTTTAGAGACAATGGAATCCTATATCCTCTTTCCTTGGTCTTTGATTACTCTAGCCTTGGAGATAATACCATCATATTTGGCATGTACATCCTCTAGATGAAGTTCAACTTCTTCAAGTATATTTTAGTGACCGTCTTGAATATTGTCTTCTTTCTCCTTTTGAAGTTGAAATGTCACCCCATTTATCAAATTATGATGTGAGTCCTCAATTCTGGATTTCATTTCTAATTTTACCTCATTAGTATTTTGGGGTTTCTGAACCTTCTTACAAATTTCCCCTTCAAGTATTTTGGTATATTCTTCATCTAATATCCTTTACTTTTATTGATTTTTGAAAATGATTATTTTCTTCTTTCAATCTCTTAATCTCATCCAATACTTTTTTATTATGATTTCATAATATACATATGTCTTCATATTTCTTTTTCAATTCTTCCCGTGCTTCATCCTTTTCCCACTTCCCTTTATTATTCATTCATTGTTTTAATTTTTGAACTTCCTTAACAAGTGCTTCATTAAGGTCTCATATCTTATATATCTCATCACTCTTCTTATTGATCTCTTCTTTTGATTCTTTTAACTCCTCTTGAATTTTATATATATCCTCCCTATTTGTATCCTTGATCCACTTATTTGAGAGTATTTCAAAAATTTCCCATGTGGGGGAGAATCTAGTGCCTTAATCAAGGGTATGCCACCACTTGCAAGCTTCACCATCAAACTTAATGATTTCCCAAAAATGATTCTTAAAATATTATTTTTCCACCCTCAACCATTCCATGGTATTGATTTCTTCTTTGTCTTTGTCTCTTGTAAATATATGTATTTTCATTGATTCTTAAGTGAGGTCTAACCATAATCCTCAAATTAAAACATAAATATATTGAAAATAATATCCAAAATTTTTATCATTATGTTTCCAAAATATTATCCTATGTTTTCTCTTTCCAATTTATTTTGAATCAACTCAATCATAAATCCCAATCAAAAGTTATGATAGTTTTAAGTGAACATACTTTTGAAACCCTGATTTGGACTCTGTTCTTCTAGCCAACCTTTCTTTTGATGTATTTATGCAATTTCATCCCCCATGAGTCTAACATTTTGGCCTATATTAATATGATATGTATTCTCTGCAATGCCACAAGTCTGATCAAAATTTATGTGTCGGATGAAAGTTGTGGTAACTTTCCCAAACATTGCTTATTTTTGGCCTTTTTTGGAGAGAGAACGTGTACAAAATGTCATGTGTCCAATATTTAATGCATTATTTTGAAATTTGTACCAAAAATAATATGGATTGTCCTATTTCAAATTCAATTAGTTTCACTGAATTTTTATTCTCATTGAAGAATATATGACTGTTTTACCCAGAACACCCATTTGAGACTCGTTATAGGACTAGTAAAAAAACATATCTTCCACAGGGTATATATCTTAAAGTGTAACGACCCAGAATATGAAATTTGTACCAAAGGTACCTTGATATGTCTCATAATTAAAATCCAAGTTTCACTATCTGAAGCATCCCCAAAACAAACTTATAGTAAAAATTCTAAGATGACTCTCTTGGAGAAGAAAAAACCTAGGATCGATGCTTTGAAACCAAATGATTAAAATATCATAACAGAATAGAAGCACACACCATGTACACCAATGTGAGCATGGAGGAAAAATAAAATATATATAAGGGAGATAAGTTACAAAATAAATCCTTAGATAATAGGAGAACCTCCTCAAAATAACCAAATACATTCATACATCACAATTCACCTAGCTTTAATAATGAATACATGATCTCTATATATATCTATCCATACCTACACATGTGGCCCCTTTACTATTAGACCAACCCTATTACACATATATTTACACATTACATGTACATTTAGACCCATATACGACCCACCTTGGGATCATATAATATACATTTAACCCTATATATGCCCTCTTTGGGTTATAACACTAAAGGGAGTTAAACTATAAAAAATGACAGGGAAACTTAGGCCCAAGGGAGACCCATATCCATGAATAAAAAAAAGGCTTAGTCATTGCGAATTCCTATTCATAATTCAACAAAAATTAAAACATAATGGTACTCAAGTTATGGAGATAAATGTGTAGAAATTTGCATTAAAAAATACATGCTTTAATGCTTCTTGGAAAAATGGATTCGACGAGAAGTGTCAAAGAAAGAAATTTTGAGGGGATGAACTACCAAGTGGGGCATACAATTAGCTCTCCCATCAAGATAATCATGGGGACCTTATGGTAAGTTTGAAATTGCCAAAAAAAAATTGAATTGCATAGAGTAGAATGTTTCAATATATTTTACCGATCATCTGTAACATCCCCACTATAATCCCCAATTTAATTAATGCATAATGTAGCTATGAATGTGGCTATGGCCAAGCGATGTAATATGTGAATGTATTTTTTGTTTTTAAATAAATAAAATTTAATAACATATGTTGATTATATGGATAGAGATGGAGGTTTAGTTTTCCACAAGAGAAGAGAGTGTCTAAGAGGGGTCCAAGGGGGAATTTAATTATGGGTATTAATTCAATCCATTTTCTTGAATTTTATTATGATTGGGGATAAAAAAAAATATTTAAGTGTATGAGAGCCCAATCATTAAAATCGTGTAAGAGGGTGGGTGTGAGAGTCATATCCTTTAGTTATTGAAAAGCATGGGTGGGGGGTTGAGAACAATCAGTTTGGGAAAGAGTGTAAGTCAAGAAAGTAGACCAAAATAAAGGAAATTTGTATGGGCAGCTACAAAAAAAAAAATTACACATTGCATTTACATGAACAACAATGAGAGAGAAAGGAATTGGAACATTGGAGATAGAGAAAGAAGGATGGGAGAATTCTAGCACATGCAGGAGTATTTTAGAGCACTTCGGAGATGAATATTGAAGAGCTAGGTTGTTAGGCCTAAATAGTGAATTCTTGTGTGAGTTGCATTGTAACAACAAATTTTTGTTGTTGTTGTTGGTAGTGAGCTCCGTTGAGTTCCTAGTAGAGATATTGCTAGTTACTTGTGTGAGATATACCCTGATAAACGAATGAGACACCTGATAGACTTAGAGTAGTGAAGGGGTACATTCCTTGGGTTGGGTAGGTCAAGAGGAAGAGAGATGGAGGAAATTTGGGATAGTTGTAGGAGAATACCAGTGGGTTGTGGGATATTGAGTTGAGTGGACTATGAGAGACACCCTTTTCTTGTGGATTCCTATCCCTGGCTTGGAGGTGACTTGTTGTTGATATTTGGAACAACAAGTCTACAGTTGTATGGAACATCCTTCCCAAGCATCTGGTTGCACAATTGTTTTAAAAAGATAAGTGTTTATTTGTTTTCCCGAGTTAATTTAAGAGTTTAACTGTCATATGTTTTACTATGCATATGAAAATGAATTATATGCCATTGTGGTGAAAATTATTAGCTTCATTTACATTTATAACTACTATGGATTGTTGCATGATCTTGATTTTCATGTCGTTCATAAATTAATGTTTCAATGCATATAAATTTGATTTTAGTAGTAATGGTAATGTATTCCAATGTGGTGCTTGAATCATCGCATACTCTAGGAATAGTTTCCACATGCAATACCAATCCTGTTGTGCATGCACTGTGAAAAGTTGTCGAATGCAGTACAAAGGTTGTTGCATGCACCATTTGTCTCAGTGAGGATGAAACATTCATGTTGGTCGGCATCATGTAGCTGCATTTAAATAATGTTATTTGCAATGGTTAAATCTGTGTATAATTCATAGTTGATTAGTTACAAAAAGTTAATTAGCAGAAATTTTTTGAATTTATGTGTATTTTCTTCAAGTAATGTTCCTTGGTTAAGATGAGGGATGTTACAGAATGGTATCAGAGAATTTTGGTTCAAACTAGAATTGTATGGGCTAGAGATTAGTTTGAAGTTGGTAAATTCATCATCTCAGCATTGAATGTGCCAAATTTGGGGATAACAGTAAAATATGAGTGAAATTCCCAAGTTTCTAAGAAAAATGAACTTGGAATTGCACTCAGAATGGTTGTTATGGATGGTTCAATTTGAATTCCAGGCGAATGAATTTTGTGTTAGACAGGCAAGGAAATAATTTTTACAATGGTCATGGTGGTGCACAGTGTGTGCACTAAATATTGGTACTGCACAGTGCAAAATTGGTGTTATGCACACTAAATATTGGTGCACAGTATAAAAAATTGTCTACACTAAATATTTGTGTGCAACGTAAAAAGTTGTGTGCACTAGATATTGGTGCAAAACATAAAATTTGTATTGGTACACGGTATAAAATTTGTGCAAACTAAATATGGGTGTGTGGTATAAAAGTCGCGTGCACTGGATGTTGGTGCACAGTATAAAAGTTGTGTGCACTAGATATTGGTGCGCATCATAAAATTTTCATTCATTGGATATTGGTGTGTGGTATAAAATTTGAGTGCATTGAATATGGGTGTACAATATAAAAGTTGTGCGCATTGGCTATTGGTGTGAGGCATAAAAATTCATGCACACTGGATATTGGTGTGCAGTATAAAAGTTGTGTGCATAGAATATTTGTGTGTGGGGCATGTGCTAAATATTTGCATTGTGCATTATGGATATAGAATGTTCTAAATATTGGTGCATAATACATAATTTATGCATGCACGAGCTTCAAAAAGAAAGAATAAAAAAAGTGACACCACACAAGAAAATTTGTCCTATAGTCTCACAAGAAAAAACAAGTCTAGAGACAAAAACGTATTTTGGAAATAATTGAAGTATATTAAGTTGGATTGAGATAAAACTTTGGTGTTCTTTCCGTAGTTTTGAGGGGTACAAAAGTGCCAGAGAGGGCCACTAGCCAATTTTTCTATGATTTTCCATAAAAATTCAAATTACATGTTTTTGAAGATTAGGGTCAAAATCAGTGCCAGGAACACATTTACTATTGAAATTTGCAAAGAGTGTCATAAATACATACATGAAAATACCATGTGAAGGAATTGGATGGATTCAAAGGGGATTGGAATGGGGATGTTGAAATAGGGAAAATCCACTATTTTGGACCACTTTTGGGGGGGTTTTATGATTTTGTAAGGAAAAGGGTCTCGAGATGGAAAATATGGAAAAAATAATTCACTTGACATTTTGTATATTCATCAAGCTAGACAACTTTGGTTTAGTGAATTTTTTCCTAAAGTGCGTAGTTTGGGAGATAACTAGTTTGGCTACAAATTCTAAGTCTTGAAAAAAGGATTAAAAATGACAAAGTTGTCATTTCCAAATTGTTTCATTTTTTGACTAGAGAATCGAATTGGAAAATGAGAGTTGTTATAAATTCTCTGTCATTATTATCTATGTATCATACAAAATTTTATTTGGTTATTGACATATTTACTTATACAAGTAACATAACTTGGTGTCTGGGATTAATTGCACCTAAATGAAAAGTGTGCAAAAGGGGTGAATTAACAATATTCAAATGACTATAACTTTTTGCTTAGAGATACGAATTGAGAAATAAATAATTTTTTGGAAATATATTGTAGATGAGGATCCATATATAAACCCAAAAAATTGATCTATGCAATTTAAGTTATAGCCAACACAAAAGAATATGATTGGTGGCATTAAAAAGAAGAAAAATTGTATGCATTCTTTTCCAAAAATGTGTATATATTTTGTCTAAGAGAAAATTGTTTGCATGCACATTTTCTTGCAGAATTTAGAGGTACACGAAGGAAGTTTGGTTCATTTATTAGAACTACAACCATGAAATATGCCTAGGGGTCCTACAATCATGAAAAATTGTTCAGAGGGATACATGTCAACATGGGAAATGTTGAGACAAAGTATAATGGAAGAAGAGGTAGGAATGAGCCTATAACTATGAGAATTATACATAGAGAAGT
The DNA here is from genome assembly GCA_010110895.2 of Picea sitchensis. Lineage (NCBI taxonomy): Eukaryota > Viridiplantae > Streptophyta > Pinopsida > Pinales > Pinaceae > Picea > Picea sitchensis. The sequence continues at coordinate 116,869 of SNQJ01S0010189.1, forward strand.
GAAAATATATAGAGTTGATAAAGAAAATATTATGAAATCTCAAGAAGAGATACTTCATACTTTGAATATGTTGTAGAGGTAAGACAATAAAGACTTTGGCACAAAGAAAGCATCTAGTGCTAGACAAGTGACACCATCCAGATCTATAGCAGAAGGGATGAGCATGGGAATGATAGGTAGTTAAGGAGTATAAGCAGGTGTCATCATTCCCCAAGGAAATCCACTGGGAGAGCTCATGCAATTTCAAGGCTAGGGAGTATCCCAAGTGTGTCTCTTCTCAGGAGACAACAAAGAAGGAATGAGGGAGACATATTGCAAGGTGAAATCAAGAAACTCAAGCCACCAAATTTCAATGGTGAACATAGGAAGGGATAAGAGGTTAAGGCTTTGTTGTTGGAAATGAATAAATATTTTCAGCTTCATAATTATCCGTCCAGTGTAGAAACAAGAATTGCAACCTACCACTTGCAAGGAAAGACAACTGTGTGGTGGGATCCTCTTAAGAAACAAAAACACCTTGATGAGAGGAAGGTATCATGGAGGAATTTCAAAGGATATTTCCAAAAGAAATATTTATATGAGCATTAATATCAAAGGAAGATGATGTTGGATTATTGAGAAGAGGGGTGAATCAGTAATAGCGTAATTATAATCCTTTTTCTTCAAATTTTATATCAATGTATAATTATTATCCAATAATGAGCAATAAGAAATAAACAATCACACACATACACAATACACCAGTGTTTTACATGGAAACCCAAATCGGGAGAAAACCACGGAATGATTTTTCTTATATGTCTTGAAGAATAACATTCATTGGAACCACCAATTTCCTTTGTCTTCCAGCTGCAACTAGAAGGAGGTTCCAACCCCCTAGTTTCTCAGGCTACAACCTCAGGAAAGCTCCAACTCCCCAATTCTTTGGCTACAACCAGAAGGAGGCTACAATCCTCAATGTTCTCCGACCACAACTGGAAGGTGTCTACAACCACCTGTCCTTGCCCTGTCCTGCCACCCTGAAGTAGAAGTAGAATGATGGAACCACTGTCACACTATCACTATGAGATATACCGTTGTAAACCTATACCAATGAATCTGAACCATGCATGAACCATGCATGGTTCAGATTCNGAGATATACCGTTGTAAACCTATACCAATGAATCTGAACCATGCATGAACCATGCATCAACCTGTACCTCAACATGTAATCAACTTGTACCATAAAAAAGTGCATCCAACCATGTACCAAGTATGTACTAATCACATGTCAACTACTCATAAACTATGAATTATCAATGTGTACCAACATCATCAACTATACACCTCATGTATGTGCACCAACTCATCAACTACTTGTCTCAACCATGTACTCAACATGTACCACAACCAAAATCCCTCATCAATTTCATCATCCAAATCTGATTTTTAGATTTGTAATAGACCTGGTGTATATGATCACATTCCTGAAAACCTTTCTTAACTTTAAAAACAAGAGACTAGCATTTTCATCAAACTTTTCTTTAGTCTCACATGCCTAGTTTTGGATAAGTCAACAACCCTAACTTGAAGTAATCATAACTTTGAACCTGTAATGTATAAAGATATGAAACTGATACATTATGTTCTTCAATGTGTTTTATTCTATTCCTCCAAGTCTCACTACTTGGAACCTCTCATAAAATGAGTTATAGCAAAAATGGCATACCTTGCTGAATTGTGGCTTATTCTAGAGAGAGACCTTATAGAGCATGCCCCGCACAAAATATTTGATGAATTGATATAAAAATGTTACAAAGTATACTACAGAATGTACCCTAACCAATACATTTAGTGTCACTGAATTTGGTTTTGTTATGAATAAATTATGATGTTTTTACCTAAAACACCTGATTTTGACTAGTTTCAGGACTGGCCACAAACCCTATTTTCCATGGAGTGTAATGCCCAAAATACAATGACCCACAAGATAAAACATTTACCACAGATACTTGGATATGTTTTCACACTTGCATAGAAATTTCACGGTCTGAATCATTATATAAAAAACGTTATAGAAAAAATGGTGAGATGACCTATAAATAACATACCTTAGAAAGCACCATCAAAAGAATTTATCCTTCCTTGCATTTCAGCCTTCTTTTCTTCACCTTCACTCTGAATTCTGGTTTACATATCCTTGGTTACCTCATACACATATATATATTCAATATGCTCAGGTTTAATTCAAATGAGAGAGCCTTGCCTCTTATTTATACTCTCTAAGTAGCTTCCTTAAAAACATCTTCTAGGTCACTTGGCCCACTTTCCTTATTTTAGGGTTG
>SNQJ01S0010189.1:146917-163750 GCA_010110895.2 Picea sitchensis
CACTTTTCAGCTTTATTATCCAGCTTACTCCTACTTTCCTTTGGAACATGTACATAAGCATCACAACCAAACACTCTAAGATGTTGAAGAGAGGGTTTCTTTCTAGACCATACCTCGTGTGGAGTTTTATCATCCAATGATGATGAAGGTGATCAATTGAACAGGTAACATGTTGTACCCACTGCCTCTGCCTAGAATTCTTGTCCTAACCCGACACCACTAAGCATGCTCCTTGCTTTTTCTATCAGTTTCCTATTCATACTTTCTACAACTCCATTCTATTGAGGAGTGTATGGAGCAGTCTTTTGCCTTGCTATACCACACTTCTTACAGAATTCTTCGAATTCATTTCAACAGAATTCTCCACCATTATCTGTTCTCAATACCTTTATTTTCTTCTCTGTCTGATTTTCTACCAGAGCCTTAAACTCTTTAAATTTATCAAATACCTCAGATTTCTTTCTAAGAAAATAAATCCATGTGTTCCTTGAAAAATCATCTATGAATGAAACATAATACACAGATTTACCTATGGATGGAACAAAAACAGGTCCAAACACATCACTGTGTATCAACTTTAAGATCCCCTTTGCTCTTGTAGCACCAGATGGGAATCTTACTTGATTTTGTTTACCATATATCCAATGTTCACAAAAATCAAAATCCAGAGTGCAATTAGACATACCTTCAACCATACCTTTATCGTGTAGTGTTTGAAGGCCCTTTTCTCCATTATGCCCCAGTCTTTGATGCCACATCATGGTCTTCTTTTCTAGGACAGTATTGGCCTTGTCTCCTTCATTTCTCTGCTCAGAGACAATAGAACTGTTACACCCATTAGTATAAGTTCTTCCCAACAACTTGTACAGAGTTCCACAACTAACTCCCCTCATCAACACCATTTCTCCTCATACCATATTGCAAGTGTTCTTTTCAAATACAGTTTTCACTCCTGCATCACCCAACTTTCTTACAGATATTAGGCTCCTGGCTAGTTTTGGAATGTGTAGAACCCCAGGGAGAGTTATAATCCTTCCATCGTTTAGCAACAACTTAACCCTTCCATGTCCTAAGAATTTTGTTGTCGAGTCATATCCTAGGAATACATCACCACCATCATATTTTTCATATTCAGAGAACCACTGCCTGTGAGGAGTCATATGGTATGATGCACCTAAGTCGCTCAACCATACATCACGGTCTTCATGTGTACTTGTAGATGCTAGGTAAACATCACCTCCTTCTTCAGTGGAGGTTTTCTCCTTTGTGGAAGAGGTACTATCGGATCCCTTTGGTTTTTCAACCTTCTTAGACTTGTAATATTTCTTATAATTCCCTATTTTACCACACTTCCAGCATTTCCTCAAAGATTTTCCTGGAGACTTATATCTACCTGTAGATTTAGATCTCCACCCTAAAGGATTACCAGGGTTCCTATCTTGGGTATGCCCTCTACAAATAAAGCATATGTGTTGTGACCATCCATGATTTTTCGCCTCATCTCTTCAGATAAAAAGGATGCAACTACATCCTCATACTTCAATGTAGATTGAGTGGTACTACCTATTTCTACAACCGGATTATCCCAAGAGTTTGGCAAAGAACATAACAAAGTAATACATTTATCTTCTTCTGCAATCATAATATTAACAGAGCCAAGTTGACTTACCAGAGTATTAAAGGCATTTAGATGTTTTTTCATAGAATCTCCATCTTCCATCCTAAGATGATATAGCTTCTTTCGAAGAAACAACTTGTTTACCAGAAACTTTGATTGATACAAATTCCCCAACTTATCCCATAGTTCCTTGGCTATAGATTCTCCTGAGACATTCAAAAACACTGAATCTGCCAGGTAGAGTCAAATAATACTCCTTGCTTTTCTGTCCAACTTCTCCCTATCTTCCTTCGACATACCAGTAGTTGGTGTACTAGTAGTTGGTGTACTAGTAGGTTGTGTACCCGTAGCCTGTGTGATAGTAGACAGTGTACTAGTAGGCTGTGTACCAGGATACATAGCGATCCATTGTTCTTTTTCTACAAGAAGTTTGTTCTTTGTCTACAAGAAGGTCCTCCATCTTGAGCTTCCATAGATCAAATTTTTTACCGTTGAACTTATCTATCTCGATTCTAGATGAGCTCACCATTGCTCTTTCTATACTCGAATATCCACTGCAAAAGCTCCCACTAAACCCAAGTTTATCATAGACCCAAGATAAACTTGATCTATCAAGACTGAGTCAAACCCTCAACAACAAAGGTGTCCCTCTGAAGCCAAAAATGAGCTATGATACCACATGTAAGTTTTAAACCTATGAAGTAAAGCAACGCATATAGATTCTTAAGTAAGACGAAAGTTAATCAATGGCTCATACATAGAGTACACAAAGATTTTATACTAGAAACCCTCAACCAGGAAAACCTTTCTTATATTCCTTATATCAAATTTCACCATTCAACATACAATATATAGAATGTTTTTAGGTATTCTGTAGATACCAAAACCCCAATCCCTTAATCTGAAATTAATTTACAAAACCACTAAAAATAGCAAAAACCGACCAAAAAAATTTTGTGGGGCGCTGCCCCGGGCTACCGCCCATTGCCAAATGCTACACGTAACTAGGGGGGCATACCTGCCCCCCCCTGGGACCCCCCTAGGAAAGCGCCCAATGCACATGACACAAACAGAGCACTAGTGCGAGGGATCATCAGACGTAGTTGTCATATCTGATGCGCCCACACACACACATGCAAAGAATATAACACATACCCAACAAATATACAATATGATAACCCCAATAATTTGAAGGAGACCATAAAAAGAAAAAACAATCTTTGTAATGTTTCAGCTATTTTTTTTTTTTCTTTCTTATTTTCCACAGAGATATTTATTCAAATAGTTTGCAACCAAATGTTCCCACAATAGTCATGGATGATATTAAACTCAACATGAAGGATGAAAAACAATTATCTATAATATATGTCACTATGTTTTTTGTATTAGATGGCCATGACAACAGGAATACAAGATGAAATATCAAACAATAATACAATAATACTTAATGGAAAAAAACCTAAGTTTATATTTGTTGGTGTCACTACAATATCATTGGGAAATGTGTCTTGTAGGTGATAGTATTCTACTCGACCTCAATAGCATCTTGAAACACCCAAAATTGAGCCCTCTTCATAAAATAGCTCATCTCCAGCATAAAAGAAATACCCAACAACTTAGAAATTGCACTCAACCAATAGAATAATGCACCCAGATGTCAATATATAGACTTAACAAAATATATTGCCCCATACATATAAAATCCTCCCCAATCAACAAGATTTTTGGCCTATGTTAGAAAATAATGGTTGTCATTGTCCAATTGACTCTCCTAGGTGGCAACTTGGTCTTCTTGTAGCAGAGAATTCACCCAACAGAGAAATAATCGCCCCCTTATCTGAAAAAATGACCCCCACACTCTAAAACTCAACACCACAAAAATATTCGACCCAAATTAAGAGAAAACTTGGCCTCTTCAATCTATTTGACCCATTGCATATCAAAACTTAGTTGCTACCTCTGAAGCTGAGCCACAACTGAAAGAAAGCACAATTACTAAAAATATTTCAATTGTCGATGAAGCACATAGAAGAAATATGTATGCTTTCTCCTCCAAATTGACCAACTAGGGTGGATGGTCTCACCACCAAAGCCAATCTCTAAAATTCCTCCTAGGGTTTCTGTCCCAAGAGTTCCAAAACCATAATCAGTTCTCTCAATGAGAAATTAGCAAATACCAATGCAAGAATGAGAGAGGGTGCCATCTTTTTCCCTTTTAATTCATTTGTTGAACCTTTTTGTGACATTTTTACCTTTTAATCAATTTAAGTGAACTTTCACATTCCCCATAGTCACTTAGGCACCATTTTCCACTTTACTCAATGTCACCTTTAATTTTTAATTAATTCCCTCTCTGGTGACATTAATAATAAATTCCCTAACTATGGCCCACGGTAATTACTTAGGCCATTTAGTCAATTCATCTTGAAGACTCATTTGGAAAGGGACATGACAATATTTATGAGCAAAGAAGAGGGAATTTAGTCTTGCAAAAATCTTGGAACGACAAGATGAAAGCAAAGAGGGATCAAAGGCAGAAAGGATTTAAGCCACCCTTTTTCAAAAACAACTCCCAAGAAAATAAGCAAGGACAATCAACCCAAAATGAGCACAAGACAACAGATTCATTTGGGAAAAGGCCAAGGAAATCACCTATATAGGCACCACCATCACAAAGGAGAAATAATGAGGACTATCCACAACATTCAGGAGGTTGAAACAGTTGAAAACATGGGAAGAAACATCCAAGGATTTATTCATCCTTCAAAAAAAATCAAGTAGAGTATCAATCCCCCATGATTGAAGTGGAAGGTAAGATTGATTATCATCCCATAAGAATTTTAATTTATTCTGGAGCTAGCCATACTCACATAAACTCTAAAATTGTTGAAATATTTCAATTGCAAAGGAGTAAACATAAGAAATATTAGTTATTTAGTTATCCAAAGGGCTAAGAGAAATATCATTGAGTTGGTTAAAGATTGTCCAATAGATATGAATGGACTCAAAAAAAGGGTAGATGTGAACATCATAACATTGGGTTCATATGTGTGTCTAATTGGCATGGATTGGTTGGAAAAACACCATGCTTTCTTATACTTTTACGACAATATGATAACTTTTCTTCATGAGGGAGGGAAGCAAGGCAAGATTAAAGGCATTTAGAGAGTTGTGGTTGTTAGAAAAATTTCTTCCATGCAACTGAAAAGGAGTTTTCGAAAGGGGTGTCAAATTTTTGCAACCCATATGGAAGAGGCAACCAAAGATATAATGGAAAGTATTAGAAACCATCCAGTCTTGAAATAATTCAAATATGTTTTTGTGGATATCCTAGGATTTCCACCAAAGAAAGACATTAATTTCTGTATTGATTTGGTGCCAAGAGATACCCCAGTGTCCAAGGCACCTTATAGAATGGACACACTAGAAATGAAAAAGTTGCATATGTAGCTTGAAGAAATTTTGAAGAAGGGGTATATACACGCAAGTGTGTCACCTTGAGGATCCCCCCTTATTTTTGTAAAGAAGAAGGATGAAACCTTAAGGCTATGTATTTATTTCAGACAACTGAATAAGGTCACAATAAAGAACAAATATCTTTTGCCAAGGATTGATGATATTTTTGATCAGTTGAAAGGCATAAGAATATTTTCCAAGATTGATTTGAGATCGGGTTATCATCAATTGAGGACAAAGGGAGAGGATATCAGCAAGAAAAAGTTTACAATAAGATATGGACATTATGAATGTACGGTATCTCCTTTTGGACTATCAAATGCCATAGTTGTTTTCATGTCCCTAATGAATGAAGTATTCACGGAGTACCTGGGCAAGTTTGGGATTGTTTTCTTAGATAATATTCTCATGTACTCAAAGAAAAAAGAAGAGCATGAGAAACATTTGAGAATGGTGTTGCAAGTCTTAAGAGAGAATAAATTGTATGAAAAAATAAGTAAGTGCATCTTTTATCAAAAGAAGATTCACTACTTGGGGCATATCATATCATCAAATGTGATAGAATTTGATCCCAATAAGACAAAGGCCATTAGAGGGTGGTAAGAACCAAGAAATATGATAGAGGTCAGATCATTTGTGGGTCTTTTCGGTTATTACCAAAGATTCATAAAAGGGTTTTCAAATATTGCAAGGCCAATCAGTTATTTTCAAAACAAGGGAGTGAAATTTCAATGGACTTCAATGAGTGAAGAAATCTTTTAGCAACGGAAAGACATTGAAAAGGGCACCCATATTAAAGATTGCAGATATTGATGAATATTTTGTAGTGTGCATGGATTCATGCAAGGATGGGATCGTGGGAGTCCTCAGTCAAAAAGATCACGTAGTGTGATAGAGTATAGGAAACTAAAAGAGTATACAAATAATTATTCTACACATTGTTATGATCCAAAGCCTTAAAAATGATAAGAAATCAAGAAATTATAGTCCACTTCAAGGGGGGGGTGCAGGGGCACTCCTTAACAATATATCCACTTCAAAACACAATACGATTTTAGATAAGATGATCATAATACTANCACAATTATGATGAAAGGGTGCAATGAAGGGTTCTAGCTAACCTAATATAAATGTAATAATTCAATATCTAGGGATTAATAATGGGTTTTATACATAACATGGGGATTTGTATAGGGATTAACATGCCCCTACCCTTCAAACAAATTTTTTCCTCAACACTTGACTAACCACATATGCTTCTTCACAAAGAACTCATATTCCCATGTCACCTCTTCCACTAGTAGGTTCTTCCATTTGATGAGGTACTCTATAATTTCTCTATTTCTCAGCTACTTAATCCTTGTTTCAAGGATCATTTATAGATCTAGTATGAATTTCCCTTCTTCATTGATCTCTGGTAAAATAATGTGGACTGGGATCTTGTTGTCGATGACCTTCTTTAATCAAGAAACACGAAAGACTATATGTACACATGAAGATGGAGGCAACTCCAATTTGTAACTCATACTTCCAATCCTATGCAAAACCTTATAGGGGCCATAATATTTGGGTGATAATTTATTTTCCTCATTTTGTTTCTTGAGGGACAATTGTATGTATGGTTGTAGCCTTATAAATACCCAATTACCCACTTCAAATTCTCTTTCACTGTGATGTTGGTATGCTTGTGTTTCATCCTATTTTGTGCCATAACCAAGTTTTCCTTCAATAGTTTGAGGACCTCTTGTTGGTTCCCTATCTGGTCCTCCATTTCTTGAACCTTTGTATTCCCTTTCAATGGTGATGTGATGGATGGAGGATGATATCCATAAATTTCAAAAAATAGGGACATTTTTTTTAAGTATGGAAGGATGTGTTGTACCACCTTTCCACCAAGGGAAACCACTTGACCCATTGTGTCTATTTATCGGATGGAGAGCAACGAAGATATACTTCTAGACATTTATTCACAATATTAGTTTTCCCATCATATTGAGGGTGGTAAGATGAGATATCATCCAATTGAGTACCCAAACAAGAAAATAAAATTGGGTCTCTGTCACTTACAATAATCTTGGGGACTCCATGTAGTTTTTGAATTGTTTCCATGAATGATGTTGTTACTGTACTTTCTTTAAAAGGATGAGAAAGAGAGAAAAAATGGACATACTTTGTTAGTTGATCCACTATTACCATACTGACATTATTTCCTTCAGATTTGGGTAAACCTGTAATTAAATCCATGGAAACTTCTTCCCAATGTTGGATTGGTATAGCTAATAGTTGTAGGAGACCTAGAGTCTTAATTATCTCTCCCTTATTCTGTTGGAATACCAAACATTCAGACACAAAATTTTGAACATTATTTTTAAGACCATCCCCAAAAAAATCCTTCTTGATCCTATGGTACGTCTTCAAGAATCTTGAATGTCCCCCTATAGGAGAAGTGTGCAATTCTAGAAGGATATTTTGTTTGAGATGGGAATTCTTACATGAGTATAGGTGATCATGATACCATAGAAAATCATTCTTCCATAAAAAATTATCTACTAAACTGGGGTCTTCATGTGGTTTTTGAATTATCTTGCATACCTTTTGATCTTGATTCCATTCTATCCTTGCTTCTTCCACCCAATCAGATTGTGGGATAGAAATAACACATAGTGAACCTTCTATTTCTTCTTATTTCCTAGAAAAGGAATCTTCCACAACATTATGTTTTCCTATTGTGTAGATAATTTCAAAGTCATAACCCAACATATTTGTAACCCATTTTTTTCTCTTCTGAAGATAATCGTTGCTCCAAGAAGTACTTCAAACTGTCATGATCTATTTTTACCTTGAAGTGTCTTTCTATTAGGTAGGGGCACCATTTTTTAACTATATGTAGTATAGCCAACATTTATTTTTCAAAAATGGGTTTGACTAAGTTTTTTCCTTTAAGTTGGTTGCTTTCAAAGGAAGGGGCCTTCCTTTTTGCATTAAAACTGCACCAATTCCATGGCCTAAGGCATCACACTCCACAATAAATGTTTTTGTAAAGTCGGGTGAGGCCAAGATGGGAGTTGTACACATAGCCTTCTTAAGTTTTTCAAAATATTTGGTTGCTTCTTTAGTACAAGAAAATGTTTCCTTCCTCAATAATGTTGTTATAGGTGTTTCTATTTGACCACAGTTCTTCAAAAACTTGTGGTAATATCATGTCAATCATAAGAATCCCTTTCTTCAAGGTTTTGGGAATTTTTTATTCCCTCAGATTTAATTTTTTAGGGTCCACTTTTACACCTTCATGAGATACAATATGACCTAAATATTCCACTTGTTAAACCCAAAAGGAACACTTGGAAGGCTTTGCATAAATTTGTTTCTTTTCCAATAGTTGTAATACTCTATCAACTTGTTGTAGATTAGCATGTCATCAAAAAATGCTAACACAAATTTTCTAAGGAAGGGATTGAAAATAGAATTCATCAAGCTTTGAAATGTTGAAGGTGCATTAGTTAGTCCAAATGGAACACCCAAAAACTCATAATTTCCTTCATGTGTTCTAAAAGTTTTTTTAGGATTGTCTTCCTGCCTCATTCTGATTTGATGATATCCCAAATGAATATCCAACTTAGTAAATAATTTTTCTCTATGTAATTCATCTAATAATTCATCAAGGACAAGGATATGAAACTTATATTTGATGGTAATATTGTTCATATTTCTATAATATGGAAACATATGCCATGAACCATCTTTTTTTGTAACCTACACCACTGGTAAATAGAAAGAACTTTGGCTATGTTGAATGATTCCAACCTCTAACATTGCCTGGATTATGCACTCAATATCACTCTTCTATACATATGGATATGTGTAAGGCCTAATGTTAGGTGGTACACTTCCTGGTTGTAAATGAATAGCATGGTCATTATCTCGAGCAAGTGGAATACCCTTAGTTATTTCAGCAAATACCTTGGAATGATTGTTGATAATTGTTTGGAGATTTGATGGAGAAAGGGATATAGATGTTTGAACTTCAGGTGAGAACAATTGTGCAATTACACCTTGGTGTCCCTTTCTGAGTAATTTTTCCATGTTAGATCTTATCACTTTAGAGGTTTTCCCTTGGATACCTATAAGCTCAATTTCCTTTCCATTTGACGAAAATATCATGAAAATATTTTGAATATCAAAGGCCACTATTATGAGTGATTGCAACCATTAGACCCATACTACAACATCAACACCCCCCGTTTGGATGGAAATCATGGGGCTATCTAGAAAATACTCCCCCATGTTTAGCTTAATACTATGGAATTTCCCTGAACAATTTATGGTACCTCCATTTGCAATCATTACTCGAAACTATGGTGCAGGATATACAAAGAAATTGAGATCTTTTGTTAATTTGTAATTAATGAAATTATGAGTGCTACCTGAATCAATGAATATTGTTACCTTTTTATTTTTGACATATCCTTGTATATTGAGGGTTTGTGGAGTAACGATGTTGGCCAATGTATGAAAATATATTGTTGGATTAGTCTCTTTTAGATCTGGGTCTTGTGACGGTTCCAATTCCTAATCTTCTTCCTCTTCACAGTCTATATAGAATAATTTCTTCTCACCTCATTTATGTCATTTACTGTACCTTCTATCACAATTGAAACATACTCCTTTTTCTCTTCTTTCATCCATTTTTTGAGGTGTCAACCTTGTTGGTTTAGGTACACTATCTTCTTCCTCTTCACAGTCTATGTAGAATAATTTATTCTCACCTCATTTATTCCCTTTACTGTACTTGTTGTAACAATTGAAACATAGTATTTTTTCTCTTCTATCATCCATTTGTTGAGGTGTCAACCTTATTGGTTGAGGCATGGTTTTCTCATGACCCAAAAAATGATCTCTTGTTTCAATGCTATACTTTTTTGTAGCCTTATATTTGGCATGAATATCATGAGTGCTATCCCCTTGTGACTCCACCTTCCTAGAACCCACTTTTCCCTTATCCTTTTCCATCCTTTGATGAGGCTTGAGCTCATCTGGTGACTCCATTAAGGTATTACCTTAAGTAATGGAACCATGGCCTCATCAGACTTACCATGAGATTTACATAAGGTTTATCCCTCCTTTGATTTTCAAGATATTCCTAGATATCCAAACCATTTTACAACGTAAGGGAGGGTAAATTACACAAAATTTGATGGTGATCCATCTCTTGTAGTCACCCATATTGGAAATTATATGAAGTATGTTTCAAGCCTAGATGTGCTACATGAGGATGTGATAATGAAAATTTTTGTATCTTCACTGGAATCAAGTCAAAAGGATTGCTCGCACACTCATGTAATATGAAAAGTATCCCTTCTTCTACAAATATTATTGAAGAATTTCTCAGGAATTATCGGCCAACTACTCAGAGTTTGGAACATGCTTTTCAAGATCTCAAACACACTCTTTGCAGAGAAGGTTTTCCGATCAATGATGATACAATAGATGAAGAAGTGCTTGAAGAACGTACTCATGAAAACAAGATTGAAGAAGATCATTATGAAGAAAATCCATATAAGAAATTTGATGAAGAAGAAGTGTTCATATCTACCCTTCCATTTGATGAAAACGTCCAAGCCTTTGTTCCTCCCACACATCAAGAAGAGAACATGATAAGTGATAATCCTTTTGAATATCTTGATGAAAACTTATTCAATGACTTTGGAAGTGAAGAGGTCTTAGAGGAAGCCTTGGATGCAACATGCCTTTATGAAAAAGGTCACATGAAGCACTCTACATTAAGAATCAAGCCTCATGTGATGAAGAGGCGATGGAGGAGCATGACCATGAGGAGAAAAAATAATCTTGATCAAGTGCAACATGTTGAGGCATCATTTTCTTTGCTCATTCTTGATGAGAATGAGGTCGTTCAAACTTGTCTCCCCCCTCCACATGAAGATGAAGAAATGATTAGCCTCATTGATATAGATTATCTTGTGCAAGACCTCTCTGACTTGGCCAATCTACACATTGATGATTTCATATAGGTTGGGAGACGTAGATGGGATGTGAGTTGCTTCAGTATTGATAGAGATCCCATTTATGACATTGAGGCTAGCTCTTAGGAAGAGGGGGTTGATTTTTCATCATCAGAGGTGTGGTCCTCATACGTATATGATTCATATGTTTGGCAACCTGGTGATGATATGGTTACAAATTTTTTTCGCCCCTTCAAGGATGACTTGTCACAACATACTCAGAGTGATCTCCAATCATCCTTTGATACATACCCTTTTGAGGATGCAGATTTGTTTTATGAGGAATTTCAACCATTGTGCTTAGTTTTTGAGGAATACCAAGAGGTGGCCACCTCATAGAAATCAAAGGTTCATTATTCAAAGAGGAAGTATTTTCATATTGGATATTTTCATAAATATTCCCCAAGGAAAGAGGATTTTTTCTCTACACCTGAGCTTGTTCCTTACCTCTTACCCTCTTCTCCAAGAGACCATGCAGTATTATTTCGATCTCTAATCTTCTCTCAATCCTCGACAAGTAATGAGTCTTTGTGTGTATATGAATATGAGCCTTCATCTACATATAATATCCCCCTTCAAATATGGATTGATCAGTATTGTGGATACACTTTTAGGCAGGATGATCGAGATGATGGTTTCTCTCTCCAGTGGGATTTCCTCCCTCTCACCCATCCCCATGAGTTTTATTTGTATTATATATCCATTTATGATCATGGTCATTTTTTTCAGGACTTGTCTTTGTTGTTTCACATGATCAAGCACAGGGGGAGATACTTTGATGAGATGCTCAACTGGCTACACCAGTTGTACAACTTCACCTCACATCATATATCCCCTGATCTCTAGATCCCCAAGGCCTCGGGTAAGTAGGTAGGTAATAATTCTTTCCCCTTCATTTTCATATTGATTTCTCATACTAGTTTAGATGCATTTCATTTTCATTTTTCTCTACTTGCATATTGATTTCATGCTTAGTTTAGAAATTTTTGAAAAAATCTCAAAATTTTTCTTTTCTAGATTATCTTTTCATTTTGGATATATATATATGGATGAATGGTGATAGAACCACCCTAGATGCTCTGATCCATTTTTCTGATTTTTTGGCAGGCATAGGTCTACGAGGAGATGTTGTGGTTCTCATGCACTCTATAGCGACCACATGTCCCCAAGTAGGAGCAAGATGTTATCCCCATTTTATGTATAACTAAGGAGATTATGTCTCGATGCCCTCAGGTTGCAGATATGGAGTGTCAAGAGACTACATGACCAACAATACCCTTTTTCATAGTTGGAGACCCTTCTCACCACCATAGAGGTCGGAAATTTTCATATGAAATCCGCCACAACAGTTGGCTTCCGAAAGGCAATGGGCCTTGCTCCATGAGTTACAAGTCAGTATTATGGTGAGCATAATTTCAATATTTAAGGCATTTGAGTATGTTGTATTTTAGATTTCTTTAGATTTCATGATGTAATGCTTTGAAATTATTCCCTTTTCCCTGCTTCACCTTGGTGGTTGACATTGTTCCCTAGTAAGGGGTTTTCCTTAGGGATGGTTTTTCTACTAGGAACTCCTTTGAAGAGCCATCATACCATTCCCAACCATACTTACCACTTTACATCACTATTTCCCCCCATTTCCTTATCTTTTGGGATTTTAGCGTGTATTGACTCAAGAAGGGGATGTCCCTCATTCTATGGGAAGAAGGGGATGAAGGCCCAGATAGATTGGTGTTGGGTAAAAGATAAAATCTTATGTATGAACCTTCTATATGCTTCACCCATGGATCACCCAAGAAATAAGTGAAGCACTTATCTTTGAGAAAAAGGGGGACCCATAATAAAATATGATTAAGAATGCTTAAAACGTTAGTTGGAAGATAGGAGGTCTCATCATGAGCTGACCTATCATTTCCATGAATATATAGTGGTATGAAATTACCATCATCTGGTCATCAAGCCAAGGTAATAGCTATCAGTTGCATTGCTGAGAGAAAGGGGGTCTCATCATGAGCCAACTTTCTCATTTCCACTGGGTGTTTATGGGTGACATTGTCATTATCTGGATACCATGCAAGGGAAGTGGCCTTCAATATTTCCTTAAATTTATGAAATAATGAAATAATGGGAAAAAAATGGGCTTGGAAAAAGTGCATTGCGAATGAAGGTACCACACACCCTTTGCAAAGACACCCATTAATGAGACATTACGACCTCTTATATGTCATAAGCCCTATTCCCATTGAGTCTTGACCCTAACCACTTCACCCAATTTACATGGATTAGAGAGGGATATCTAGGAAACTCTCCTTGACCTAGGGAAAGATCCACCCTATAGGACACCTCGTCAAACCTCCCATATTCAATCTTGACAAGTTGCATAATGTCTTTGAGCACTTAATTGTTTGATATAATGATCTTTGATGCACATGCTTAGTTGGATCATTTATTGATTGGATTCACTTATCATGATGTTGTGGCTTGAGATCCTTGGAGGGCGTTCTTATTTGTCTTTGCAGGACCTACTTGGTGGACAGTTTTGGAAGAAAAATCCTAGCATGGGCTTCCATGGGGCTTGAAGCCCATAGGTGGATGCCAAGGGACCGCATGTTGGATGAGAAAGATAAAAATTGGAAGGCCTAGAAGATGACTAGGACGACATAATCTATCCCCCACATGCCAAACCATTTTCCTAGGAGAGGAAAAACATCACTTCTAGAGGCATGATGTAACCTAGGGGTTTACGGTTTGGTGGTGAGTTAACATGCATTTGAACAAGGATGTTTTGAAAGGGATTGAGCCTTGATCATGAAGGAAGTTGTTTTGATTCTTGACACATGGCTTTGGGAAGCCTTTCCACTCTCCTCCATCACCAACGACCTCCTCCTAGTGCCAAAACATCCCCTAAAGGGGTGACGTCCATATGACTAGGGATTTCTCTTTGTGCAAAAGTGAAATTTAAATGAATTGTTTAATATTAATTTGTAAAAGGGGAAAGATTAGGGTTGTTGACCCCTAGTCTTGTGGTTTACCCTTAATTATGTGGACAAACTATCTTAGTGACATTTTGTATAAATAAGAGATCATAAGATATCATTTTATCATAACTCTCACTCTTGTGAGTAGTACTTGGGATGAAATTTTTGCTACACTTGGAGTATTTTTCCTCTTGTACTATGGAATATTGCATTTTGGTTATGGTTTGATGATGATGATGATGCACTATCTCTAGGAGGTCATTATCTTACTTTTGTGGAGGTTTACTTTGGCATGTAAATGATTTTTTTTTAATGGTATGGTCTCTCTGATTTTTTATTATCATTTTTAATTTAGTATAAGGTCATTTTGGTCAAGTCTAGATAGAGAGTATAAGGATATACACCCCTATACTAGTTTCAACCATAAATGTTAACCTTTTAAATTTATTTTGCAAGGGTTTAGTTGAGGAACTAAGAGGATTTACACCCCTCATCTTTAAACCCTATCTAGGTTTCTTGACTTGGGAAGTAAGAGGATTTACACCCCCAAGGATTTAGTAACCCTAGCTCTTTCTTTTTGACCCCATTAACCCATAAATAAAGGCACTAGTCTTACATTGGAGAAACAAAATATTTTATTGGGAAACATAATTTCTCGTAATTTTTACTTCATGTAACTTGAATTATGTTCTTTGTACCTTGGGCACCTCACAACCACTAGGGAATCCCCATCAAAGGGATACTATTGCTGATGTTATAAAATTTCATCTTCAGCTATTAGGGCTGCATGAACCCTAAATCATTTGCTTGAATAACTCCCTAATCAACCACATTGGAATTTGCCCAAAGTTTGCACACTTATTCTTCTTGGTCTAGCGCATTTATTGGAAAATTTTGGAGGGTTTTCAGTGACTGATTTTATTGATGTAATACATTTAATGTTACATCCATAAGGCTGATATAATTTTCTGCAGACAAGTGTTTACAACAACCTTATCTTTCCATGCTAGAATATCGATCTTTCATCTTGAGTTTAGCTAGTCATTAACTAGTCTTTCTGTTGTATATTCTACTTGATCTCTAGCATTTATTTTGCATCTTGTAATGTCATTTTATTGATGATATAAATTTTTACTAACATGTTATTTTAAGGACAGCAATATTAAATTTCTTGTCCAAGTGATTATACTCCAATACATGCTTGTTTTTCTTGTGTCTCAGGCAAGTATTTCACCATTTGCAGGTTACTCAAAATACTTGGAAACCCTTGTAACTTACCAAGAATTAATTATAATCTTTTTAAATCATTTATATTTTACCTCTAGGGACTTCATCTCCATATTCCTCCATTTTCATCGCATTCCCCCTAGGGTCACC
Organism: Picea sitchensis; assembly: GCA_010110895.2. Taxonomy (NCBI): domain Eukaryota; kingdom Viridiplantae; phylum Streptophyta; class Pinopsida; order Pinales; family Pinaceae; genus Picea; species Picea sitchensis. Next base: position 162,367 of record SNQJ01S0010189.1, read on the forward strand.
AAGATTCCCCCCTTGAGGTGACTACCTCACCTCAAAAGTGACGGGGACACCTTCCTAAGGTGACAATGGGTAGGTGACCTCTTAGTTGTCTCCATTTAGTGGTTGGGTCGTGATTTTCCCAACCTACAATGTGTGTGATAACAACGATCATTTTTCATAGCTTCCACAATATTTATAGGTTGTCTTAAGAAAATCTCATGTTTAATGTATTCTTTTAATCCATCCATGTAAGCTTCCAACAAGTGTTCTTCACTTATGTTATCCACCCTTGTGGCCAATACCTGGAATTATGAATTATAATATTCAATATCACCTATGTGCTTCATTCTTGTCAATTGACTAAAGTAGTCTTGTTCCCAAGCTTTCCCATATTGTGTTTCTAAGTCTCTTGTAAATAAAACCCAAGTGTAGTGATATAAAGGGGGTTGCCTTTTCACTATCCATTGATACCATTGATATGGTTTTATCTCAAAGTTCAAGGTTTCTATGTGAATCCTTTTCCTATCATCCATAATATTATGTAGTTCAAAATATTTCTCTATTTCGTTCACCTAGGTAAATACCTCGCTACCATCAAACTTCTTTAATTCAATTTTTGGAAAGTTGAATTTAGGACCCCAACCATCATTAAATCCACTATTAGAGTTAAATCCACTTGAAATTTTATTATTAGTAGGTTTTTAAACATGAATACTACCTTTATTTTCATGGATTCCTAGCATTTTCATATCTCATTTAGGAAGTCTCTCATATAGAGCCTAAAGGATTATGGAACTCATATACTTTTGTATTTCTTCTTTATTTCCATCCATATTTATTTTCATATCAGCCATATTCGTTTTCATTTTTGAATTTTTCTTTGTGATTTTAACCAATTATTAGACCTGTCACTCAATTCATCAAGTGGTTGCTCCAATTTGGACAACCTATTATGTATGTCCTCATTTTATTTGTGAGTCATATATGAGACTTATATAGGTTTAATATGTATTGTCACCTTTTTGGGATCCATATGGAGTAATAATAATAATACTCCTCTATTCTATATTTATCACAAATTTTGAATCACCAGAAATAGATCTTCCAAAAAAACGTTATGTCAATTGTAAGTTGCGTACCTTTTAAAAACTTAATTTGGAGTCTGTCCTCTTGGATGACCTTCCTTCTAGTGTATCTCTAAAATTTAGGCCCTTTTGATTCTAAATTGTTTTTCTATAGTCCACTTTTATGTCCTCTCATCAATGCCACAGGTTTGATAAAAATTGGATGTGCCAAGTGGAAGTTATGATAACTTCCCTATACCTTGTCAATTTTTTTCCTTTCCAGGAGAGAGAACTTTTATAGTGTGTGTAACATCCCCTCTGTTACATCATAAACAATTGAT
>SNQJ01S0010190.1:0-33079 GCA_010110895.2 Picea sitchensis
CATTGTGATAACACCAATGCCATTAGTGTCTCCAAGAATCTTGTTCTTCATTCCAAGACTAAGCATATTCCAATCAAGTACCATTTTCTCAGAGAACAAGTTACAAACATAATTGTTCAACTGAATTATATACCTTCTACAAAACAAATTGCTGATATCTTTACTAAACCATTAGCAGCGACCCATTTTGGATATCTTTTTCAATAGTTGGGGGTTATAATCTCTTGTGTCTAATCTATTCACCTGGTCCGGGGGAGTACTTATTGAATATATGGTGTTTCTCCAAGATGCTTATAGTCGACAGGGGGAGTATGTTTTGCAAAAGATCAGAGGAAGAATGTTTCTCCTTTGACATTGATGTCAAAGGGGGAGAAAAGAATTCCGGAGGAGAGTCAAGTCCGAATGCATGTGGGTGATTTTGTTTCCATCAATGCCAAAGGGGGAAATTGTTGGCAAATATTTAACAGACAACGAATGGAAAATATTTAACAAACATCGAATGCTTGTCATTGATGGCAAGTAGCATAAGTACAGGAAGAATTTATAGAGGATTGATGGAATGAGTACAGGAAGTTTGTAACAGACAGGCAAACAGAAGATAAGTTCAGGAAGATCAAATGATCGAAGGCCCGTAAAGCTTGATAATCATTTCTGATTGTTGGATCCATTCAAAATTCCTGAAAGAACGAGGGTCGTTAGATCTGAATGTAGAAAAGAAGAGATCGTTGAAGAGGAGGACAGATTTCAGGTGTTAGATCCAAGCACAGGATTCGACCATCGTTGGATCAAGAAGAACCCGCACATCCTTTAAGGTACAAGGAGAAGCGGGCGTAATCGCGATATGAAAAATCGTGACTTAATCTGAGCCTTCAGATCAAGGTTGAATCTGGACCGTTGATCTCAGTCTATGTTGGAGTTTCGGGGATCGAGAGTTAAAGAGATCAAAAAATATTAACATCAAGAATCGCGAAATCGCGATATGCAAAATCGCGACTTAATCTAAGCCGTCAGATCAAGTTTGAATCTGGACCGTTGATTCCAGTCCATGTTGGGGTTTCGAGGATCGCGTGTTGGAGATGTCAAAGAAACAATGCAACAAGAATGTCGATTTCGCGATATGCGAAATTGCGATTCAATCGCAGTCGTTGAGTCAAGCTCAGATCTGGACTGTTGATCTAACTCCATGTCGGAGTTTCGGGGATCGAGAGTTGGAGATGTCAAAGTTTATTAACGTCAGAAATCCCGATATCGCGATATGCGAAATCGTGATTCAATCGTAGCCATTGATTCAAGATCACATCTGGACCATCGAATCACAGGACATGTGGCAAGTGATCGAAATTTCGCTGACTTGGGGTCAACGGAGCATAGTGTTGAAATTCATGAAATGAGAAATCGTGAAAGCATTTTCTTTTGCATAGGCGCTTGGTTATGACCATAGTCATATTGGGGAAGGAGCTAGTGCAGAAAAGTTCTATATCGGAACTTCGAAGATCGCGAAATGAAGTGTCGAGACACTCAACATAGGATTGTTGAAATGCCGAAACCCGATTTAAAGGCAATATCAATGAAGTTCATCCAATGGAGCAGATAAATTGGAATTTGATCGGAAGGTTACTGTTCTCTCTTAGAGGTAACTTCCCAGTTACGAATATATTAGCAAAACGGACTCATGATTTCAAATCAGTTAGCGTTTCAGTTGGCGTTTCAGTTGCTCGGACAATTGTCTTTCTTTTTCCTAAGGAAATGCGAAGTGAAACCATCGTGGAGGTGTGTATAAAAGAAAATGAGACAGACTGTGTGTGGTTGGATGTTCTGTATGAGAAAAGAATGAAACTGTAAGAAAAGGAAAATGAGAGAATGCGCAGGAGGAGATTGAGCATATGTGCAGTGTGAGATGAAATGCAGAGCAGAATAACATAACAAGTTGAAGAAGAGAAGAATGAGAGAACGAGTTGATGCAAAGCATACCTGTTGAACAGACAGAGGAAGAGAAGAGAAGCAGAATAATGTGTAGAAGACCAGATTTACAGAACAAAGAAAGATTGGTAAGAACTGATTTATCTGTAAAGTTGACTGTTTATTTAGCCATTCATATTCTAGGGAGGTTGGGAGGTGCTCGAGAGGATTTTTGTCCTCAGAGGTTCAAGTGGGAGCTTGAACACAGGAATTTGTAGCTTCCATCTGGTTGCAGCCAGAGAAACCGGGGTGGCAAGGTGGTGATAGGGAGAACAAGTGTTCTCTGTTATACAGGTTGGATCTTGTGTAACTGGAAGTTGGTGCTTCCATCCAGTTGGTGCTGGAACATATAGGGAGTTGGTGCTTCCTTCTAGTGGGTTCTAGAGAAACCAGGGAGTTGGTGCTTCCTTCTAGTGGGTTCTAGAGAAACCAGAGAGTTGGTGCTCTCAAATAAGTTGCATCTTGTAAAATAGAGGTAGCAGCCTCACATTGAGTTGGTGCTCAATTAAAGATGATGTACATAACTTAAAAGACTGCCTATCATTTCGAAGAAGAAGAGGTTTTCTCCCTTTATGGGTTTCCTCGTGAAAAATTGTCTCTATGTATACCTTATGTGTGACTTATGCTTTTTACTTTTACTTTTCATATGTTGTATAATGTTGATGATCACTTGAGGAAATATTAAGAATATTTTAATAGACTTATAATTGTTTAAGCTCAAAGACAACTGATTCACCCCCCCTCTCAGTTGTATTAGTAATTTCAACAAAGATTTCATTCAGGCCCAATTGAAAGCCGAGGAAGTATTTTTATGTGACATCATCTTTGGAGGAAAAACATTTTATAAGCCAACAGAATCTTGGACAATACTCCCATCTTTTAGACACATTCTAGAGAGAGAAAGACAACAAGGTTAGCAAAGCGACCGTAACCATGTGTTTTTTGGTAACATACACATAGTTCATATTTACCTTGATAAACAGGAACTTTATAGTAGCTTAAAGTTCTTGGGAATGGTTCAAGTATATTATGATGGGTATTCTCCCTATATTTGGTCATCTGGTTGGTTGAAAGGCCTCCCTGAAGATTTGTATGTTGAACTTCTTTGTTGTATTGCTGAAAATTGGAAGGGACTTTCAAGTCACCTGCAAAATTTTCCTTTGTTGAAGTATGTAGGTTATTCCAACAACAAATATTTGGAAAGTGTATCAAATGATGCATGCCACATGGGAATTTATCTTTCATCAAAGGATTCACACATATATTGGCTTACAAAATGGTCTGGACTACTAGGAAATGATGTCAAATATTACTCTAGGTGAGAAACTGTGTGAGTGATTGAATCAACATACTCAAATTGCAGAAACTTTTGTCTCAAAGTTTGTTAAGAAAATTCTCAATGTAGTAACAGACTCGACAGACAGTGAGCTCACTATCACTATTGCACATTTTTTACACTATTCCTATGCAAATAATTACATCTCGGATAAAGATCTTACCACTCTTTGAAAGAATATTCATCTAGTAGTTGAAGGTGGGTATATAATCAGGGAACGAGGCTCTCAAAAGTTTCTCCTTCCTACATCAACGAGTAACTCGAAAAATTTAATGGGAAGAAATTCCTGGACTATGGACTTTGCAACACTTTCTAAAGATTACTTTATACTACCACCTTGTGCAAGAAGTTTGATGTATTCAGGTAATGATTTGTTTTCTGAAGATTACCTTTTACTTCCACCTTCACGTAATGATTTGGTTTCATTCTTTAGAAGAAAACTTGATGTAGTGGATATTCTAGAGATATTTCCACTGAATATCAATGACTTCCTGTTGTTTCTTGTGATTTGACAAAGGAGAATGCATTTCTTTTGTTGTAGTGGATCCAATATTTGAAAGAAAAATGGAAGTTTCTTGATGCTTGAAGTATTAACTTTTCGATTCAAATAAATTTCCATCACCTCGCCGCAAGCATGTCTCAATTTGTTCATCAAGGTTATAGATCAATAAGCACATATTTCCTTCCTGGTCGTAGAGTGCTTCCATCCCTATCTTGGGTTTGCATGGTTCCTTTTATTTCTAGCTTGGTTCTTCTGCTTGGCCGTGGATCCTTCTATCCCAACTAACATGCTGGAAATAAACTGTCTCTAGGTAGTTTGATCACTTCCTAGGATATTGAATAGTGTTACTAATTGATGTAATATCCCTATATAAGATACTACAGTAAACGTTATATCAATCGATATTTTTTCGTAGTTTACATTATAGAGAGTGCGCTAGCCACTGTGCTATAGCTATACTTTTGGTCCCAAGCCATGTGAGTCATAGCCAATATTCTTATGTAACACAACCTAACCCACAAAAACGTGCACCTACCTGCACCTAAACATATGTAATAAGTGTATCAAGTTGTGATTCCATGCTCTAGATAGCTTCAACTTTAGACATCGACACTTGAGGTGACTCCAAGCTCCATATAGCTTCAACTTCAGACATCGACATTGGCGGTGGAAATGGGAACAGTGTCACCAACAACAAGGCGGTAAGGAAGTGAACATGTAGTTCTATCATTATCAAAGTGCTTAGATTGCAGGGTTGTCAGACCTACAAAAAGGCATCGAATTTAGCGCTGCTTTGTCATGACAATTACAATGTTGTTGTGAGTCTAGACATATTTATACTTGCTCTGGGTGGGGTGTACTGTGCGATGATGACCTCGACATTAGGTGCATGTCAGACATTCATTATTTGATGTTGTAGTGTTAATGTAATTGCCACAGTCGACGAAGGATCGAATGCTTTGTTGGAAGAAGTATTAATTGTGTAATTAATTTACATTCTTGAAGGATGTGAAGGCCACAATAATGCCTCAAACTTTTCGACGAATGGCATGTTAAAAAAACACATTATTTTATATTTAAAAAAATAAAAAATTATAGTTCCTATGTCTAACATTATGTTTCGCACACAATTTTTTAATCCAACTAAAATTAATATATAGTCAACATAGAATGAACGTTATATATTTCCAGATGAAGTATAATAAGTAGGCGTGGGTAAGATCAATTTTTTTTTTCAAAACTAAATTCTAGATGGAAATTTTATTTATTGGCTTTGGTAGTACGTCACAGTTTCCATCTTGATTTTAAGTAATTGTATACACACTATGGGGGTGTCTTACCCCTTGACATGTGAGGTCTTATTCTAAACATAGATTTTCTTTTTCATTTGAAAAGTAAATAAATATTGTGATTATGCATGTGTTTATAAATTTTATTATGTTGCATGGTTATATTTTCATACTAGAATTAGTTAAGTTCTTGGTTCATAAAATTATAGATAACAATATAGGTTTTATTATGTTGGATGGTTTTATTGTCATATTAGAATTGGTTGTCCACAAAATTATAGATAACAATATACATGATAATGAGTGGACCATTATTACTATTTTTTTTGGATGATAGTGGCAATATTAGTCATGGTCATTGTTTATGGTTTTCATGATAATTAATAGGTTGATACATTTCAAATAGTTTCATGGAATAGTTCTAACCAAATTAATTAATGCATCTTTCAATATTTTAATGAGAATACATTGAGTATTCATGTGTTTTATCATTTTTAGGCTACATAAACACTCAAATACCTACTAGAACATAACTATCAAATTGTCCCCTAGGAAATCAATGAGCTCCAACTCACTCATTTGAACAACATCTAACATCCATTCTAGAGACAACATCTATGTTAAGTAGTCTAAGTTCAAAAAAATGATCACAATTGATCTCGACAAGTTCTTGAGGCCCTGCTTAAAGCCTTGCAAATGCCCACTACTTTAGCCCAATAAATATTAATAATTTCATTTGGAGTAGACTTGGGTTTAACCCATTCAAAGAGAGATATTTTAATATGCAAAATTGTACGACATTCTATGTGATAAGGCACATAAAAGGCGGTTGTTGTTGAAGGTTGTTTTCTTCTGATTTTTTTACACCTAATTGCATGAAAAACACCATGTATCTCGCACTAGGCCGCAATAAAATAAAATTGTGGACGAGTCCAATCAACGACTTGCACGAGTGAGCAATACAGGCAGGTAAAAATTTTAGAGATAGGCACACCATGTGCAAAACTAATATTTAAATTACCTAGGAAATCCTATTGAAAAATAAAACGATAAAATGCAAAAGTCACAATAAAAAATTAATCCATATGTTTTCAGTCACTTGGAATTGATCGTCAAATGGTAGGGGTTCATATTGCAAGAAGGCACTCGGTGTGCTTTCTTGCAAATTCACTTTGTATTGGTAAACTAGGTTCTGAACTCAAAAAGGAATATTTTTGAATGTGCATAAAAGGCTAGCTGGAGATAAATTCAAAATAATGAAATGAAATGTGCAAGCAAGAAAACCTACAGACTTTGTTTAATCTTTAGTATATTCTGTAAGAACTATTGGTACAAAGAAGTGATGAAAGATCATTCATTTGTTTGGCTGTCTTTGCATCATTATCCTAAACAGTTAGTCACCATACCCAAAGTAATGTTGATTGTGATCTAAATTTATGCCTCTACAGGAAATTACAGTAAATGAAAAACAAGAACACATATGAAATTAATTAATGGTAAGTACTTCCAACACACAAGTACTTAAAGATGAAGACATCACATACAGGGGGCCCTCCTAGATATGCTATTGATTAAACTCAGAACTTGAAATAACTTCAACACATGAAAATGATTAGAACTTTCTTATATTGACTGTAAGGCAATGATCAACAATTACAATTTATATTCAGGTTCATAATCATTCTCTCACTAACCTCCATTGATATTTGAATTTCTTTGAAGATTATTTATACAAAATATCAAATAACCAATTCCCTAATCATAGAACTGATCCATCAGTTCCGAGCTCTGTTCTAAACATTAAAATGGAAAATCGGTCGCTACAAGAATATCTGGGAAATTTTATTCTAAAGAAATGCTCATACAATCGACATCTTGTGCTTTTTAGGGATTTTTCTACGTAGGACTCCTAAATGACCTTATTCCTCAAAAAACCCATGCCACGTAATTCGTTGATTCAACCTCATCGCACAAGAAATCACCTCTAAATATCAATGCCCAAAAACATTGTTTTTTCCAAAACAAATTATAGGAAAATAACTCAGATCTCCATTACAGAATTTGACATGGTTGTTCCTTGATATTCTAGATAGGTTACTTGATCTTATAGAATATTTTCTTTATGCTCTAACAATTTGATCCCTGTTCCTTTCTTCTAGCATTGAAATCGAGATTATGTGGATGAACTGGTGAATTTGCAAATAGTTATGTAGAATTCCTGTAATAATTGTCTGCCAGTAACTCTACGAATTTCCTGTAATAACTTCCTGTCATTTTTTTACTTGTGTTGACCACCAGGTGTTAATTTCCATGGGAAGGTAAGATAGGTAAATCACCATTTCCTGGTATTTTTGAATTACCTCTATTTAGAATTTTCCCTTCAAAGCGAGCAGAAGTATCCTAATCACCAATTCCTATAATTGCTCATGTAATAACTAGATTATAGGTGATTTTGCAAAGGAAAATAGGTTTTAACGTTATTTATAAGAAGAAACAAAGAGAATTCCTGTAATAACTAGATTATAGGTGATTTTTCAAAGGAAAATAGATTTTAACGTAAAATAGATTTTAACGTTATTTATAAGAAGAAAACAAGATTTAATCTCAATTAACAACTTATTACACTCATTATGTCATTAGCTAAGTAAAAGTAGGAAAAAATAGTGGTTTCCAGTATCAAAATGGATGAAAATAGGCATGGAAAACGATTCAAATCTAACACCCAACATCTCCTCCAGACAGAGGATATTGCATGTCGACATGCAATTTATTTTCAAGTAATTTATGATTTAAATTTTTAAAAATGTGTTTCTTTAATTCTTCAGTTGTCCTCTTGGTTCTCCTATTTTTTCTTCAACGTATTTTCTTCTTTTCTTCTTGTTTCATTCTAGCCATTTTGCTGGTTATCCGCTCTGTTGTAGCCAATCGCTCTGTTGTAGCCAATCAATGTTTAGATGTTGATTTCCTCACCTTTTTTACTGTTTTGAGTGGATCTTCTTCATGGGTTGAAACATAGTCGACCTTTATAACTTCCTTCTTTCCCTTCTTCTTCGATTTCTCAATCAAAATTGTCTCATAAATCAATGTCTCATTTTTATTCGACCCCTATTCTTTCTATCCCTTATAAGAGAGAATTTTTTTCAAAGATATTTTTATGTCACCAAATGTGGTTGTCCTTCTATAAAAAAAATTCTACAAATGCCTTTGTGAATGAAATTGTTCAAAAAGTTACAGCAACCCCACCTTCTGGAAGACTATTCTGCAAGGCAGAAATTCATCGAGGAGTGTTGTCCCTTCAGGTTCATATATAACCACAACAGGAGGTGCCATTATCACCCTTATCTGGTGAATCTGTTAGGTGATAGGTTCAAATCTTTTCCAGAAAGGAATAAACATTTCTCAGAAAAAGAGTAGACAAAAGTTTTAAAGTGACAGGGAAAATGCTAGATAATGGATCAATTCATATCATAGTTTAATATGTTAACTGAAATGCATAAGGGTTCGCTGAAAGACAGAATGTCATAATTTCAAGGGTATCTACATGTAGAAAAATAATTTCATGAAACCTTATCATTTGTAATGATGATATTTACGGGTTGGCGTTTATTGGATAAACTTAATGTGGTAGATGGAAGTTAATATTATGCTTCTCGACGACATAAATGTGAAAATGAAAAATCATTTCAATGTCTGAAATCATATTATATAATCATAAGAATTTCATATTGAGATCGTTTATAAAAAAAATAACAGTATGGTATGACTTCAGGAAATCATGAGTGCAGTGAGGTGTTGAGAGTGTTTCGATATAGTTAAGTAAGGTAATTTGAAATTTCATATTTAATGTAAGTTTTGTCCTTGAGAATCAACTATTGATTTTAATCAAGTAAATAAACATTATAGAACTATTACCTTGCATACCTATTACCTTGTTTCTTGGAGAATATAGTTTTAGAAATAATGTTGTTACAATTTGGTTGAGTATAATTTTCTGCTGAAATGACTGGACTCCTTTTATTGTTGAAATTGGTAGTGTTCTTCTGATGTAGCGAACTGAAGTTTTTATTGTTTCTATATCAAATAACTTGAATAATTGATATAACCAATGCATCCTCGGTAGTTGAATTTAAGTACATTGACTATGGCTTTGACCAAGGATTTGTCTGTTGAGAGTTGAGGCAATTCGATGAATCATGAAAGCATATCGAAATCACTCTGAACAAAACCTAGATGACTGAATTCATCCCCAACGAACACTACTATATAGATCATCAAAGTGTTGTTATATTTTTGCAAATTGAAATCTATAGGAATTCCTGTAATAAAAACCTGCAGTTCTGGTAGCTACTGGAATTCTGGGAAAAAAAAAAGGCTTCGAAACATGCATTTATATCCTTCATTTTTATTTTTCCGAAAATTGTGTCGATATTTTGTATTCTACACAAAACTAGTGTTTCATAGTTTTCTAATTCGGTCCCACTGGTTTGCAAATGACGTGTAAACTTTGTCCCTGAAAACAATATCCTATTGGAAATATGAAAATAACAACATGCTACAGGAATTCCTGTAATTGATTGGATTTCTAAATTATGCCAAACCTAGAGCCTTTGAGTTTTGAGCAATGACTTCTTTGACTAGGGCAGACAGAAAAATTATAGGATTTGAAGCATAAGTTGATTTTTTGAATCTTGAATTACGTAGAGACAAAACTATTTTGAAATAAACTGAGCTCTAAATCTAATACTTGCAACATGCTTATAAAAATACACCTTGAAATTCTAGAAGAGATTACAGGAAATCTGCATAGACTTTGACATTCCCACAATTTGGACTTATTAAATTATTGATGAATTCTACCTACCCATAACCTCGTTTTCAAGTAGAGTTCATGCTTAATTGCGCTAGTAACTTGGCTTTCACAACTGAGCTTTATTTTTTTCTTTAATTCTTATTTATTTATTTTTCTACACTATGTTATTCCAATGCATCCATTCATGCAACAATATCTATATTGTACCCATATCCAAATATGAAAAATATACCTTAATGCACACCAGGATATGAGAGGCCAACTGTTCACATGAATTGAGTGCCAATAATTGTTGAAGAATGGACTCTTGGGCTTGATGACTATCTTGAACCAAGATTCAATGTAATATTTATTTCCTAGGATTCCTTGTTCAATATCTTCCCTTACCATGCTATGCAAGACTTCTAATATGCATTCCTCATACATAGAATCTGGTCACATGCATGCAAAGAACTCTTAAATTTAAGGTTTCAACATTTTCTCTTCATCAACCAATGTTCATGATTCTTGTGCCTCTTTCTAGATTCATTCATGGGTTCTTTGCTCTACTTGAAAATAAATTTTCTCTTTAGTTATAGCTCTGACATTGGAACAAGGGTTGAAGAAATTCCTTGTAGTGATGAACCCTTCTTTGCTCAACGAGTTATTGAACATATTTTATTTATTTTGGTCAAGAGGTTCTACTTATAAATGGATTTAGTATATGGGGTAAAAGAAAACACTCCTTTGTCTGAAAGAAATAAATAAAATCGACAAAACACACCAAAACAAACAAACTTAAAAAAAAATGGCGATCTGTGTTCGAATGTCCTCGTGTTAATAAGACCATGTTGTCACTGGGATGCCTGTTGACATGATCTACCTTTCTTTCGATGAATAAAAAAATCACATAAAGAAACAAACAAAAATAAAGAAAAAGGCTAACGACCAGAAAGCAGAAAAACTTAGAATCTCAAAAGTAATTCCTTTCGTGCCTAGCCAACAATGGCACCAAAATGTTGGGTTTATCTAGTGGTCTATATTCCTCAACATTTAATTATCAATATGGGTAGGTAAACTCGTGGGACACATGCATAATATGTGTATAACTAATCTTAAAAGTTCCTAAGAAATCCTATTGAAAATCAAACGATAAAATGAAAAACTCTCAATCAGACAGTCACTTAAACTTGATCGTCAAATGGTATGGACTCAGATTGCTAGAAATCATTGTATGTGATTTATTACAAATGCACTATTTACTGGTCAAATAGGTTCTCAAATCATAAAGAAATATTTCTAAATGTGTGTAAAAGGCTAGCTAGAGATAAACTCAAAATAATGAAATGAACTATGCAAGCAAGAAAACATACATACGGTTTAATCTTTAATATATTCTATGAGAACTATTGGTATATCGAAGTGATGAAATATCATTCATTTTTTTTACTGTCTTAGCATCATTATCCTAAACAGTTACCCACCATAAACAAAGCAATGTTGTCAATGATCTAAATTTATGCCTCTACACGAAATTACAGTAAATGGAAAACAATAACACATATGAAAGAAATGAATGGGAAGTACTTCCAACAAACCATTGCTTAAAGATGAAAACAACACATAAGGGGGGCCTCTTGGATATGTCGTTGATTAAAATTAAAACTTAAAAGAACTTCAACACATGAAAATTATTATAACTTTCTTATATTGACAGTAAGGAAAAGATCAACAATTACAATTTGTATTCAGGTTCATAATCATGCTCTCACTAACCTCCATTGATATCTGTATTGTTCTTTGAAGGTTGTTTATACAAAATATTAAATAACCAATTCCCCAATCATAAAATTGATCCATCAGATCCAAGTTGTGTTTTACGCATTAAAATAGAAAATCCACCGCTACACGAAACTATGGGAAATCATGTTTCGAAGAAATGCTTGTATAGCCCACGTCTCTCAATTTTTGGGGATTATTCCACCCTTGTCACCTAAATGGCCATATTCCTCAAAAAAATTATGTCATGGAATTTTTTGAATCGCGGTCATCGCTCCATAAATCACCTTTGAATATCACTTCCCGAAAACTCTGTTTTTTTCAAAACGAATTACATGAAAATAGTGAAAATATATTCATTGTAGAATTTGGCATGGATGTTCCTTGATCGTGTAGATTGGTTCCTTGATCCTATAACAAGTTGATCCTCGTTCCTTTCTTTTAGAATTGAAATGTTGATTTTGTGTATGAACTGGAGAATTTTCAAATAGTTCTGTAGAATTCCTATAATAACTACTTGACAGTAACTCTGTGAATTTCCTGTAATAACTTCCTGCCAGTTTTGAATTACGTTGAATGTCAGGTGCTAAGTGCCATTGGAAGGGTAAGATAGGCAAATCACCATCTCCCGGTATTTTTGAAGTACCTCCATGTGGAATTTTCCCTTATGAGCGAGCAAAAGTATGCTATTAACCAATTCCTATAATTTCTCATGAAACAAATTGAATTCCCATAATAACCAGATTATAGGTGATTTTACAAAGGAAAATACCTCTTAACATTATCTACAAGAATAAAACAAGAGTTAATCTCAATTAACAACTTATTACCTTATTTACATCCATTGTGCCATTAGCTAGGTAAAAGTAGGAAAAAATGGTGGTTTTGAGGGTCAAAATCAAGGAAAATGGGGTCGAAAAAGGAGTCAAATATAACTCCCAACAAACACCAAAAATCCTTTGGTTCTTTGGTAGAATTGAAGGATAGATATATTGAAAATAACAGGGTTTCGAAGGAGCCGGGCTAGAGTAAGTAGATAGAAAAATAGGGACCGTAGGATCTAGTGGAGATCCTTGTGTAGAAGGTTTTTAAGGATAATGGTTTATTTATTGGGAAGTTTGCATATTCTATTTGTTTATTTAGTCTCTAAATGATACAAAGGTAAGGTTTCTCAAATTGAATATAAATTTTCAATCTTTCTTGAATGATTGAATTGAAATGATGTTTAAAGTGATATTTCATTTAACATGATTTGGGATTTCACTTTTGTTTCTTTGTATTTTGAATGATAAGGAGATAAAACACAAATTGAATAATAAAAAAATAAAATTATGTTGAATGAATTGAATTGAATTTCCCATTAACAGATATTTCATTTAACTTGATACATGTTTTCACTTTTGTTTCTTCAAGTTTTGAATGACCAAGTTTTTTCAACCCTAGTAATGATGGATTTGTTCACCTCATTAATCATAACACTATTGGTAATGTCCATACAAGTGAGAAAGGAAACTAATCTCCTACAAAAATAGAAATATACAAATATACAATCGAGATGATGAGCTCAGAACTGTGTCATGTGTAGATGGAACAAGAAAAAAAAAATCTTGCATTCGAGGTGTATGGGAAACTTGATAAATTAATAGTGAATCCCATAATTGTCATCTCTTTGATATAGGACATGCAAAAATGTATATGCAACATTGATGACAAGAAGAAAATCACCATGATAACTGTCCTCTTGTAAAAATACGAGTGCATCAATAGTGTCCTAGATACATTCAATTCAATATTTGAGATAGTGAACCAATGGGTGTTGGAGTAGACACCTTAATCGATGGGCATCCAAATTGGTTTCAGAAGAAGAATGGAAAGAATAGTTCCCAAAAGAAAAGGTGAATTCAAAGGAAATGGGAGAAAAGGAGAATTAAAATCAATCCAAGCAACAACAACAAGAACTTTTTCCACCACTATAAGTTGATGGGGCATTGTGATGCAGGAGCATCACTCCACCTCAGCAATGCACCAACATTCCAGCACATAAAAGCACATTCAAGGAGGGGAGAGACGCCAAACCTCTCGTTTTCCCTCATTTTAAATTTCAATTTGTATTAAATGCAATTTAATGTTGTAGGGATGGAAGAGCCAAATCGATGCCTTTGTGCCGACAGGAGATGATGTCGCCTTTAATTGCTGACAGGTTGATGAGATCCAGATCGGTTTCAGACTAGATGGACATTGAATGTAATTCAATGTAACTAATGAGAGTAGGTAGATGGAGGGAGAGCTCAAGGAGCCCCTATTTTGTAAAAGATCTTTGTATCAAATTTAATAAGGTAAGAAATCTAGGAGTAGAGGAGAGGAGAGAATGTTGAGATTCTGTTGCAGTCTAGCCTTTGTAAGCATCTATATAGACATTCAAAGATAATACAAAAAATAGTTTTTCTTGCATATGATTCTTTGTGTGGTTATATGTTTTATGAATGAATATCATCTGCGTTTTATGAGTGTATGTTGTGGATGTGTAGGAATAATTTCCATCTACAGGGTGAAGATAGATTCCACTGTCTCTGAGAGTTTGTTAAGACTATTTTGGGTTCTTTAGGTTGTGCAAGGAGTGCACGACAAAGTATTGAAACTTTGTAGTCAGTGCAAGGAGTGTGCATCTCATCTCTTTCAAGTCAGATAAGAACGTGCTGGGAGGGCACACCAGAATAGTTTGCAGACTCAGGAGGAGCCTCAAGGTTACTAAACACCTTCGAGGAGAGACTGTGCAAAGAAAGCACAAATTAGAAAACATAATTAATGAAGATTCTGCAGAGCTCTGTCAGGTGGGAATGGAGTGGGTCCAAGAGTGAACAACATGAACTCTCTCTCGAGTTCAAGGAGAGGAGTGTTGGAGTTTAGACACTCGTAGAGTTGTTGAATACTTTGTCTAATAGATCTGCAAGTGTGCATAGAGCGGATCCAGGAACTGCATCAAAGAACCTGAAGAAGATTTCAGGGTTTAGGAGGAAGACCTGTGCAAGGAGTGCACCAGGCCAAAAATCAGATGAAGTGCTGAAAGATAGCCATCTAAAGGCCAGTCAATCACAAGGAGTGCACCAGAGGTAAAGTATTTTCACTTTACAAGCTCAGGAGGTTGAGCGCAAAATGTACTAGGAGGGCACATATACTCCCTGAAGGGTGAAGGAGGGTTGAATCCCTTATAGATTCAAGCAAGCAAAATCTCAGGAGGAATAGTGCCATTATGCACAGAGTCTCTACAAAGAGTGAAGAAGACCGAGGACAGTTCAATTAGTGGACTGTGAGTCAAGCGCAAGGAGTGCACAGACGCAGACTTATTCTAAGTCCCAAAGCTCAAGAGGAAAAGTGTAGGTCAAGACTCAAATTAGTTGAGCTCGCAGGAGAAGGTTCAAAAGCCGATCCTTTGAAAATTATCGAGAAATACTTCATTCGAAGGAAAACATAGCAGCATCAAAGAATAAAGTTATAGTAGTCATTGGATTGGCTACATAGATAGATCTAGACCATTGGAATTCATGTCCAGACACCCAAAAGAGACTGCAAGAGGAGAACAAATCATATCCATCGGATCTCGGCACGAAGGACCAAAAAGCGTTGGATCCAGAGGTAAGTACACGAGGCTTAAACCATTTTAAGTGCACAAGAAAAGCATACTTACAAATTCCCGAAGTCCTAAAGGCAGTGGGACCATCCATCGTCGAGGTTGAAATGTGGCAACAGATCGAAGGGTTCGGGAGGTAAAGCTTCAGAAGATCTGCATGGGGTAGAAGATGAAACTCCCAAACTCCAAAGAGTGGAGTTGATCCTAGCCATTGGTGTTGGGAAGGATACGTGGAAGAGATCCATAGAATTAAGAGGAAGAACCCTTCAGAGAAAAGGAAAGTAGGAGAACACCCAAAGAACTAGGAGCCGAAGAATTCTTGGTCGTCCATTGAGATAAGACACAGGGCGTTAGATCAGCACTTCGTTGATTCCCTAATCGGGAAAGCCAGAGGTTGCAGAAGTGAAAACTCGCGAAGTTTGAACTCGCGAGGTCATCAAGGCCATCCGTGAAGAGGGGATACTTGGCATAAGATCTTCTAGTCCGGAGACTCAACACCGGGAGGTTCTATAGAGAAGTGTTTTGGAAATTTTTGAAACACCGGAGCTGAAATAGTTAAGGTCCATTGATATGAAGAAGTGCGAGGACCATTGATCCTCGCGCTGGTTATGTTTGTGGTTCAGAGTTCAGAGAAGTCGGCGATGACTACAGTTGAAATAGTCAAAGTCCAGAGTCTAGAGCACCTAAGAGATTAAGCCCCAAGTCATAGTCGAGGTCACATGAAAGGAGCGGAGCCTAGTAGAAGGAGCTAGCACCCGTTAGCGTTGAGATTTGAACAACGCTAGAGAAAGGGCCCATATGTCTCACATGAACTGTGCCTAAGGAGAAAGGGGGGCCTGTATAATTTGTTTTAGGTTCCAATAGGGGTCCCGAAGAGCTAATTCAACTTAGTTATCGAAGATCCTAGACCAGGAGGTCATAGAAACCCCAGGAGGGGAAGAGGGGGGATGCATCAGAGTGGTATCAGAGTCACATATTTGATTTTTGTAGGTTATAGGAGATACTTTGATACCATCATAGTGGTATCAGAGCACAATTTTCGTCTGTAGATTTCAGGTGAAAGAGATGAAGGAGATAGTCTCGCTACATTAAGTAGTATCAGAAAAATAAGTTTTCTTGTAGACAGTAGGTGGAGGAGGATGAAGTGTACCGATGTTATGTGTTAAGGATTGTTTCAAGTCCACAATAGTTAGCAGACAGCCAAGGGAGATGTAGGAGAAGATGGATATACTCTCAGTTGTAGCGTGAACAACATACTTTCTAGAAGGGTAGGTGGAAGGTGAAAATGGCTACTGAAGGCCATGACCATGGTTGGAGAGAAGGCCACAAGAAGACAACCAATCCAAATATGGATATGTAGCTCATTGAGATAAGAGCAGAGATGGAGAGGCTAGCATTGAAGATGCAACAAGAAGCCAAGGTACACTGGACATATGAATGTCCTTTGAAGAGGAAAGCAAAGTGGCATGTCTAGAAGTTGTTGGCCAGAAGGAAACAATAGGTAGTAAGGAGGTGGCTGAGGTATGATGAAAGCCTCAGTGACACAAAGGAGGAGATGGCTTACATATTTTAACCAGAAGTTGGGAGAACCCTCAATGATGAGGAAGGGAGATCAGATAAAGGTCTCACGAACTGTCGAGAGGACAGTGATGAAATTTTAGATTGCCAAGTGGTCAATAAGATGAGGTCATTTGATATCATAGACTTCCAAGAGGGAAAAAAATAAATCCCAGATTTCCAGGTGGGTAAGGGAGAAGAGATGAACTCATTTGAGAGTTCAAATCAACAAGGAGAGCTGATGGAGGAGGATCACAGGATTATTCTGATCATTGGGGGAATTGAGATATTCCTACCAAGCAGCCCAATTGAGGCCAGTGCATATGTTGCAGATGCAGCAGTAGAGGATAGACATCCAGTTGTTACTATCATAAAGGAGGAGAAGTAGCTTACACTGATGTTTTCCCAAACATAAGGAGAAGAGCATTCAGTCGAATTGCTCAAAATTTTCAGCTAGGAAGCTAAACAGAAAATGACTGCAACATTGAAGCTTGCAGCAGACAACATGGATTTTGCTGAGTTGTATGAAGAATTTGAAGCCTTGGAGAGAAGGGTGATAGTGAAAAGCATGCACAACCAACAGACTAAGTTGGAAACAGATGGAGGAGCATACCAGCCTAAGCAACAACTAGAGGAAGTTGGAGATATACCAACATAGGAGATAACATAAGTCGATATGTTAGGGGATATAGATGAGCAACATCTCAGTGATGAGACTTCAGAACTAGAGTGTGCATCAGGGTGTCAATCTAAGTCCACAGGAGAAAAATAAATTAGCAAGGGGGATCAAGTTTATCTACCCATTGACAAGGAGGAGATGCAGTAGAGAAATCTACATGGAAGAAGAATACAACCAAAAAAACAACTAGAAGAACTAATAGAGGAGATAAGAGAGTTGATGTTGAAGTCAACAAAGGAGACTTCCCTCAAGGGGAAGCTAAGCAGAAGGAATCTTGCAAGAACAACAGGGCAGCAGTAGCAAACACAAACCAAGGGATTAGGAGGACAACTCCAAAGGAGAGTTTGGGATCTAGGAGGATTTCAACAGAGCTAGGAAGCTCATGAGCAGGATCTCATGAATGTTTTCACAACAGTGGAGTATGATGCAGGATAATTGCTCCACCTCAGCAATGCGCCAACATTCCAGCACATCAAAGTGCATTCAAGGAGGGGAGAGGCACCAACCCTCTCGTTTTTCCCTCATTTTAAATTTCAATTTGTATTAAATGCAATTAAATGTTGTATGGTTGGAAGAGCCAAATCGATGCCTTTGTGTAGGAAGGAGATGATTTCTCGTTTAATGACTGACAGGTTGATGAGATCTAGATCCGATTCAGACTAGATGGCCATTGAATGTAATTCAATGTAATTAATGAGAGTAGGTAGATGGAGGGAGAGCTCGAGGAGCCCCTCTTTTGTAAAAGATATTTGTATCAAATTTCATAAGGTAAGAAAGATAGGAGTAGAGGAGAGGAGAGAATGTTGAGACTATGTTGCAGTCCAACCTTTGTAAACATCTGGATAGACATTTAGAGATAATACAAAAAGCAGTTTTTCCTGCATATGATTATGTGTGTGGTTATATGTTTTATGAATGAATGTCATCTATGTTTTATGAGTGTATGTTGTGGATGTGTGGGAATAATTTCCATCTACAAGGTGAATATAGATTCCACTATCTCTGAGATTTTTTTAAGATTGTTCTGGGTTCTTTAGGTTGTGCATTGAGTGCACGATAGAGTATTGAAACTTTGTAGCCAGCGCAAGGACTGTGCATCTAAACTCTTTCGAGTCATATAAGAACGTGCCAGGAGGGAACACCATAATAGTTTGCAGACTCAGGAGGAGCCTCAATGTTATTGAACACCTTGAAGGACAGACTATGTAGAGAAATCACAGAGGAGAAAACAGAATTACTGAAGATTCTGTAGACCTCTACCTTGTGGGGATCGAGTGCGTGCAAGAGTGCACAAGGTGAAATCTATCTCGAGTTCAAGGAGAGAAGTGTAGAAGGAGAGACACTCACATAGTTTTTGAATACTCTGTCTAATAGCTATGCAAGTGTGCATATAGAGGATGTAGGAACTGTATCAGAGAACCTAAAGAAGAGTTCATGGTTCAGGAGGAATACCTGTGCAAGGGGTGCACGAGGCCAACACTCAGACGAAGTGTTGAAAGAAAACCATCTGAAGGCTAGTCAAGCGCAAGGAGTGCGCCAACAGTAAAGTAGTTTCACTTTACAAGATCATGAGGTTGAGTGAAAAACGTGCTAGGAGGGAACAGATACTCCCTGAATGGTGTAGTAGGGTTGAGTCCCTTAGATATTCGAGCAAGAAAAATATCAGGAGGAATAGTTCCATTATGCACAAAGTCTCTGCAAAGAGTGTAGAAGACCGAGGACAGTTCAATTAGTGGACTGTGAGTCAAGCGCAAGGAGTGCATAGGAGCAGACTTATTCCAAGTCCAAAAGCTTAGGAGGAAAAGTGTAAGTTGAGACTCAAAGTAGCCGAGTTCGCAGGAGGAGGTTCAGAAGTTGAACCTTTGAAAATTATTGAGAAATCCTTCATTCGAAGGAAGGCGTAGCAGTATCAAAGGAGAAAGCTATAGTACTCATTGGATTGTTTGCAAAGACAGATCTGGACAGTTGGAATTCATGTCCAGACACCCACAAGAGTACGTAAGAGGAGAACAGATCCTATCCATCGGATCTGAGCGCGAAGCACCAACAACCGTTGGATTCGGAGGTAAGTGCACGAAGCTTAAAATATTTTAATTGCACAAGAGAAGCACACTTACGAAGTCCTGAAGGAAGTGGGACCATCCATCTTCAAGGTTGACATGTGGCAGCAGATTGAAGGGTCCAGGAGGTAAATCTTTGGAAGATCTGCGTGGGGTAGAAGTTGAAACTCGCGAACTCCGAAGAGTGGAGTTGATCCTAGCTGTTGGTTCTGGGAAGGATACGTGGCACATATCCACAAACTTTGGGGGAAAACCCTTTAGAGAAAAGGCAAGGAGGAGAACACCTGAAGAATTAGGAGCCAAAGAAATCCTCGTCGTCCATTGATATAGGACACGTGGCATTAGATTAGCACTTTGTTGATTTGCTAATCGAGAAAGCCAGAGGTTGCAGAAGTGAAAACTCATGAAGTTCGAACTTTCGAGGTCATTAGGGCCATCTGTGAAGAGGGTACAGTTGGCAGAATATCTGCTAGTCCAGAGACTCAACACTCTGGAGGTTCTGTAGAGAAGTGTTTCAGAAATTTCTAAAACATCGGAGCCGAAATAGTTGATGGTCGTTGATTTGAATAAGTGGTGGGGAACATTGATCCTTGCGTCGGTTATGTTCATGGTTCAGAGTTCATAGAAGTCAGCAACAACTGTAGTTGAAACAACCAAAGTCTGGAGTCTGAAGCACCTAAGAGATTAAGCCTCGGGTCATAGCCGAGGTCACATGAAAGGAAAGGAGCCTGGTAGAAGGAGCTAGCACCCATTGGCTTTGATATTTGAACAACGCTAGAGAAAGGGTCCGTGGGTCTCACGGGACCTGAGTCTAAGGAGAAAGGGGGGTCTGTATAACTTGTTTTGCGTTCCGGCAGGGGACCCAAAGAGATAATACAACTCATTTATCGAAGATCCTAGATCGGTAGGTCGAGAACCCCCAGGAGGGGAAGGGGGGGGATGCATCACATTGGGAAGAAAAGTGTTGGCAACTTCATCTAGAGTTTCACCCAGGAATCACATAGCTAAGAGAAGAGTGTTGAAAGTGAATCCTAACAAAGATAAATAACTCACTGCATCTCTAAATCAAGGAGAAGATGTTGTCCAAGGAGAGATTGTAGCACATGAGATCTGTGTCACCATCAAAGAGGAGAGTGGGTTGATTTCGAGTTCCAACAACCAAGGTCTCCCTATTCCAATTGCTAGCTAAAATATTCTAGAAGAATATTCCTTTCTTAGAGATGTATTGGAGATCGGTGTGGCAAAGTCAATGTCATTTTTTTCTCCTTGTACCATCTAAATCTTGAGACATTCCTCCCACTGAATACCATGTTTGATTGATGACTACCACCTACAGTGGTATGTGTGTAGGATTCATAAAACATTTTGTTGGAAGAAGTTGCTATGATTTCACACCAATGAGGCAATTCAAGCAACATTGTTGCAGGGATAGAGTGTTAGTAAGAATGTGCAACTATAGAGTTTTTTTTCCATGAAATGAATTAATTGGTCCTAGCAGAAGAAGGAGTACACACATCCTCTTGGGGATTTTTTGCATGATGGAATATCTATCGAGATCTCATTGACTTGAATTCATTGATTGCCAAGATGGACCATCTCCAAGTCTGAGAAAGATGGGAGTGAATTCTTATTGCGAAGTTTACATTTGAAGATAGCTCAGACATGAAAGTCGGTGAGTAGACTTATGCATTGTGAGAACAAGTGAGATAAGAACCAAAACTAGATTCATAGAAGGAACAACAAGCCAGAGCAAGAGCCATAATTAAAGTCGTTTTCCTATTAATACTTTGTATTCCAATGAATATCTCATAAATTTAATGGTGTGGAGATTCATTTAATGGAAATTCTTTGAGTTTTTCTCCATGTTTTCATTCCTCTTGGCCATTAAAAAATTCTAACAACTCTGGAATGTGATTCGTTGATTTAGCTTTGCGATTCAAGATCAATGGATCAAATAATATGGCAGTTGTACTATTGCAAAAAGTTTCCAATTCCAATTTTTCTTGTTTATTTGATTATTTGAGAAGGGAAAAAACATTTTTTTTGGTTTCGATGGATATCACTGTCCATCTTCTTGTTTTTGAATATTCAATTGGTGCTTCTGGGTATTACATAGGCCACACATTTCCTAACAACTAGTAGAAACCACACCACAAGCCATACCTATTGTTTATGATTGTTTAGGAATTGCATGTGGGTCATACATGTTGTATTCCCTAACAATAAAACAAGATGAATCGTCCATGGGGTCACCTTCCATTTCTTTCCATGTGAGAGTTATTGTTTCTTTCCTTTTCTTTACTGCAAGAGTGTCAATTTGTGCCACTAGCCCAATGTTTGAATTGTCAAACCATCCTATGTTAATTTATGTCCCATACATTGGAATCTAATGTCTACTACAACATTATATTATTTGTATTATGAGCATTAATTTCCTCTTTCAATAATGTTCAAATAATGGTATGGACGCTTTGACTAACGACCACCTTATGCATACATTAATGAATGCAATTTAATCATAGTAAAGTTTGAGTTGGAATGGAGAATGAGCACGAAAAAGAATGGTATGAGACATGCCAATCCTTGGTTTATTGAGTGGAGCTAGTAATGCCATTAGATCCTTTACAACAATGTTATCCAAATATGAATGGCTAGAGAAAAATTAATATTGAGTCTTGTAGCTTAGTCTAATAAAACTACTTACAAGAATTTTGGGAATTTTATTTTAATTGCTACTGTAAGCTAAATTGAAGCCTATGTGCATGTCAATGATAATAAAAAGTATTGGTTCATTGAATTAAGTTATCGGTTGTCCAAACATTTCATAAAAAAATGTTAGCATTGTTCATTTATCTAGAAACAAGTCTAAAGACTATTCATGATTATATTAATAAAATAAAGATTAATCTATTATTTGCAATAAAATCAAAGCCACTTGAATTCATTGATAGTTCTTATTGGAATATTATACCAAAGTAGTAACCAATCCTTGAACCCAAGATAACCTTCATATCCATACAATAATCAAGGCTTACAATGATAAAAAAAAAAGCATAGTATTAGCCTTGATCATCTTGATAGATTTAATTCAATTGGATATGTGAAAGAGTTGACCAAAGATAAAGTTTTTAAAGTTATTAGTAAAAGAGTATTTACAAAGTCTTATTTTTATTGTCCTAATTATTATCCTTTGTTTAATTATTATCCTTTGTTTAAAGATAAAAAAAATCATCCAAATAGTTTGTATCCATATCTTTTCTTCCACGGATTTCATAAAAAAACTAAGATTTCCCAAAAAAGTCTCAAATCCCAAGGAAAAACACAACAATAAGTTTCTAAACCTATAACAAAAGATCCCTTACATTATGCCGGTTCCAAACCCTAAACTACATTTAGAGGTAGTTGGGATGAGGTCATTAGTGAGTCTCTTAGGATAGATTCTTCCTAAGGTCACATCACTAGCTCCTAGAGATAAAACCCCAAGGAGCACTTCGCTCAAATACGTCACTTTCAATTATAAATTCCACATCAAACACTCACTTAAATATCCTAAAATCAATTTAGGTTAAAAAAGTAGATTGGTGCAAATAGTCGTTTTTCCCAAAAATAAATTATTTAATAAACCTCTTATCAATTTAATTTTTTAAAGCACGTTACGTACACTTGCATCAACGTAGAGTATCTTGGCATTTAGCTGGAGAACAACCGGAGTTTAGAACATGGAAGCCTCTTAAAATCGCAGTGACGGTTGTTAAGACCATCCCAAGTACCGTATTAAGCACGCTTGATCTTTCAGAGAATCTATAAGAAACGACAATCGTCACAATATTATTATTATCCAAACTTCATACTAAATTTGAAGGTCCCTTGAGCTGGCAGGGATCGAAGATTTCCAACATGTGATTAATCAACTCTTGAGCTTTCAAGGCTTCCATTAAACATCATAAGCAAACGTGCATGTTGCTATTGAACGTTGGAAAGATAATATTATTTGAGACAGCAACTTCAGCGGAACGAGTAAGCAAGGCTGACCTTGAACAATACTTGTAATGCTCCGTACGATGTGTGTTATTATAATCTTGCTGGGCCTGATTGGTTTCAATTTTCTATGCTCACCTCTTGACTTTTTATTTTTATAAGGTATACTGTAAATTGTCCCATCCACGATGCCTCTGGCGCATTGGAGGGGTTATTAAATTCCAAACTCATGTGTATGTTTATTCTCCATTGAATGATATCGTCTTGCTTGACTTTCTGTATATTTTTTAGCGACTTATTGTGATACAATTGATCTCAGTTGTGTTAGGCAGCGGAAGCCGAAGCAAAACACAGCATAAAACAGAGCATAAAATAAGCAAGATCAAACAGGCATTCAACCCAAGCACAACAATCCCACAATAGACACACTGATTTATGTGGAAATCCAATGAGGGAAAAAATCACCGGCAATGATAGTCGGTATTCTTATTATTCAAGGGGGAATTACAATAGTTTTCATAGGAATACAATCATCCTCTCCTCACACACACTCTACTCTCTACACACCTTGCACACATATGCACTCACATTGTACTCTCACCTCTATGGGTATGCTCGCATATATAACATCTATCACTCAGTTACATAGACTAATCATGAATAGATCACATAGTTACACGAACTGTTCATAAACAAATTGCATATATACACATTAACATAGTTGCGTGCATGTGCATGTGACCGCATGAGGAAATTCGTTGGCATGTTTCCAACAATCTCCACCTTGACATATATCATGCCCTTAATTAAATTATCACCTTTTCTGCAAGCCAAGAGAAGCCAAACACCACCGTAGCTTCTCTAACAAAACTGGTTTCCTAAACATGTCTGCAGAATTCACTTTTGTATGGACCTTTTCTAGAGCTACTCCACCTTCATCAACAACCTGTTTTACAAAATGGTACTTAACAAAAATATGCTTCGTCTTACTGTGATAAGCTGGATTTCTAGCCAAATGAATAGCACTTTGACTATCGCAAAATACTTTCACTTTGTTCTGCATCCTTCCAAACTCACCCAATAAACCCTGTAACCAAATTGCCTCCTTGTATGCATGTGAAGTAGCCATATACTCTTCCTACGTAGTAGATAAAGCGACTATATTTTGAAGCTTTTACATCCAACTAATAGGTCCTCCTGCAAGAGTAAAGACATATCCTGAAGTGGATCTCCTTTTGTCCAAGCCACCTGCAAAATCTAAATCTACATAACCGCAAACTGAATTTCTGGAACCATCATAGGTGATAGAATAACTGCTTGTGCCTCTAATATATCGAAGCACCCATTTCACTGCTTCCCAATGCTCTTTTCCTTGATTTTCCATGTATCTATTAACAACACCAACTGCATGTGAAATATCTGGTATAGTACTGACCATCACATACATCAAACTTCCGACTGCATTATCATATGGTATACTAGACATATAATAATTTTCTTCATCATTATTAGGACATAAACCCGAAGAAAGCTTAAAATGGGAAGCCAAAGGGATCTGTACGAGTTTCACATTATTCATATCAACTCTCATAAGTATTTTCTCCACATACTTCTATTGTGATAACCACAAGTTACCATTTTTCCTGTCTATGTGTATCTCCATGCTTAAGATTTGTTTTGTTGCTCCTAGATCCTTCATATCAAATGCCCTAGCCAACTGAACCTTTAACCTATTGATTTCAACCATGCTCTTGCTTTCCACAAGCATATCGTCAACATATAACACCAAAATAATGAACATATCATTTTCCAAATTTTTAAAGTAAACACAATGATCATATTCACTCCTTGTAAAATTTAGGCTCACCATGAAGGAATCAAACTTCTTGTACCATTTCCTGGGAGACTGTCTTAGGCCATACAATGAGTTTTTGAGTTTGCAAACAAACCTCTTATTGTGATCCTCAACAAACCCTTTGTAACACCCATGTTTCCCCTAGTTTGTAAATATAAATATATTGGCTAAGAGACTATGGAAAACTTGATATGTGTGAATGTTTTATTTGATGAACCTTTGTATGTTTTATTTGATGAACCTTCGTATAAAAGGTCAAGGAATGTAATTTATTTTATTAATAGAAATGGATAAGTGTTGCATGACTATTGAAAGCGGGGGTTTTTCAAGATAGACCATGGATTCTATGAAAGAGATGGTGAGGGGAACTGAGAATGGTTGAGATAACCCCACCAAACCAATACCTTGTTGGATTTACTTGCTCAGGACCAGAACAATCCTTTGACTTAGGAATGAATTACAATCACGCTGGTAGGTTGGAAGACCTCCTCAAGATTTAATGAGGGGATGGGGCAGAGAGCCCATCTGAAAGGCTTTCAGATCTAACCACAAACTGAGAATTTGGGCCACACACAATCTTCTTGAGGAAGGCAAGAAAGGAAGGCATGGTGGGCAGAGGAAGAGTTGCGAAGAGAAGCAGAGAAGAGAGACTAAGATCTCAAGTTTGAGGAAGAAATCAGAAATGAATGTGTTCTGGTCACAAGATGTGGCTAGCAGTGTTATGATACAATCTAATAAGCAAGGGTGTTGAGTGACTGAGGAAGTACTCAGGCAGGCCTCCTTGCGTGGTATAGAGAGAACCCATTGCCATGATCTTGTGGGAGGGGGAGAGTAACATTTTTCCGTAACTATTGCTAAGCCAGAAGAAAGAACTCTCTCTCAGAGAATCGTGGTCTAGCTCAGGAGTGGCCAGTGGTAAATCCATTAGGAGTGACTGAGCCTATGGTTGGGTGGAAACATGCACCATTTTCAACAGTCACATCACGTCTTCTGGTTCTGATAAGTGTTTCCATACTTTGTGTTTTGAAATGGGATAATGAATGAATGCATTATTTATACATCTAAGAATGGTCTCTATATTGAATGATCAAGTTATGTGTATGCATTTACCTTCTTATGGACGTATGCTTCTGATTGATCGTCTATATTCCCCAGTTTAGCCTTTGAGATGACTTGGGATGTAGACCTGTAGGAAGGCTAGGATAGAAAGCATTGCATCAATCTGACCCTGTCGATCTAAAGAGGATATCTCCTTCAGACTCATTGTTGCGCAACTGGGACACCATGCACAAGTCCTTAGCAATTTCACGATGAGGAAGATGTGTTGAAATCACGAGAGTTTAGAAGGACCCATGTGGAGAACACCCAGGAACCCTGTGCTAAGACTAAGGGAGCTAAGTTCTTCTAGCTTCAGAACTCCGAAAGTCTAGGACTTCAGAGTATTGTCGGCCCAAATAGTAAAAAACGAGTCGAAGGTGACCAAGAGTTACGATTACCTATAAGGTCGACCGTCGTTGGGTGGTTACCCTAGTGTTTAGAGGAACCTATGATACCGACTAAACTGAGATCCAACTCCCCATCGCGAAGTAGCACGAGCCACCAATCGAGAATGTTTCGAGGTTCCCTCGGCTGTTAGATCTACGTCGAGGGGACTTCATTGGATTACCACTTCAGAAGAACGAAAATGCCATAGCAACAATCTCCCCGAATGCTGAAGTTACGAAGTAAAGGAGCGTCGTATATTTGGGGGAGATCGTTAGGATCCCCACCTACCATACGATCATTCAAGAGGAGGGACCCATACATGGTACTTTAGCGAAGTCCTACTTCGAGAAAATGGTGTGGAAGTAAAGCCAAAACCCCTGAAGGCCAGAGCCGCTAAGTGGTGAGGATCATAGATCTAGAGATCCTTCGGGTTCTTTCCTAGCCATCGGATTTATGATGTAGTCAGCCTGACGTTGACTTCTTTGGGGGGACAGTGGTGTTGTAACGTCAAATCCCCTGAAGGTCGGAGTCGCGAAGTAATGTGGAGCATGGATCTAAGGATCCTTTGGGATACCTCTCAACTGTCGATATACAGGGGATGCGTGGAGCTAGATCCTTTAGTCCAGATACTGGACACTCCAGGGAATTTGAGGTGTGGTGTGTCGATAATCTCTAAAGCCCAATGTTTCATAGATCTAGGCTCAGTTTCCACCTTCAGGAAACATGCACGCTTCAGAAATTTTCTTAACCGTTAGATCTAGGCTGTGGGCAGCATGGTGCTAACCAACTCCAAGATAAAGGAGGATTTTGCATCGCAAGACCCCCGAAGGCCAGAGACGTGAAGTAACAAGAGTCGTAGATCTATGGATATATGTGGTCAGATCTCGACCATGAGATCTGAGAGGTGTTAGAAGGATATCAGTCTAGCATTACATGGAAATCTGACGTCACTAGGGTGACGTGGACCCATGATCGATGTGCCATGTGTCATCTCGATTTGTGATTTTCGTAGACCCTATATTCCTATTGGAACGTGACACGTGTCACCCCTGGTCCTTCCACGTGTCAGCCCATGGTACATGCCCGCCTAGCCAAAGTGGTTGGTGAAGTGATCAAAACTCCGGGAGTCTGGGACTCTGAAGGATTCAGAGTGTAGTATTGTAGAGATACCAAAAGGCCCGAACACTGGAGCCACATGGAAAGTTTACGACACTTTGGGAGTTTGGGATTCCGAGAGGTCTCGTGCATAGACAGTAAAGAAGCGTCCAATGCCGAAGTGTCGAAGCATCGAAGTGCCAGAGCATCAAAGTGTTGAATCCATCTACAGTCAGTATGGTATATGAATACTGAGTTTGTCATTGGCTTAGGTGATGAATGGATGTTCTCTGCGAGAGCAGAGAACCTGGTAATGGATTCCCTTGGATTCTATGTGGATCTCAACCGATGAATGCCCGAAGAACTTTGGGAAGACATAACTTGCAACCCAAATCTCGGATTTTATCCTAGTAGTAGTCATTAGAATGCTACGGGGAAGTAGAAGAGGATAAAGACCCCAGAAAAAGGATTTGAGATGTTAAGGAGAGAGAAATTTGAATGCCCCATCCCTAGGAAAGGTACCCATGGGTCAAGTGTCTTACAAATTGGTATCAGAGAATGGTTACAACACTTAGCCTGCTTGGTCTCATGGATGAGTTGCGTAAAAACCATATTTAAAGTACTTTTAAGGGTGACACCATATCTTACATCTTTCCTAAAGAGTCTGGTTAAAATTTTACTGAAGAAAAGAATGAATCTTTCTACTGTCTGTGTATTTAATAAATATGAACTCTTTGTTGTTCATAAACTAATATATTGTTGGCTAAGAGTAGGTGTTTTTTCAGCACTCAAGCAATCAGTAAATCGCAGGAAAACTACAAGTATAAAGGAAGGTGATGCGCTAGGAAGTGGGGGATGGCTCCCACAATAGAGACAAAGAATAAGGAGGGCAGCGGAAACCCCTCCGGATTTGGTTGAAACTGTAAGGGGCCTCATGGACGAATTACAGAGTAGCAAGGTCGACAACGAGAGATTAATAAAGGAGAAAGAAAAACAAATGAAAATTAATGCAGTCTTGTTGCAGAGTTTATCCGATATACAGAGGTAGTTGTAGCATGGACCCGAAACTAACCAGGTGGACCGAAGACATACGAAGAGAACTCAATGTCCACCTGAGATAAGAAAACATGGTCCCATAAGTGGCCACACTGGGAGGAGTACCTCGAGGAAGGTCCAACCTTGAGGAAGGAGATGCTCATCGGGAGAGTCCTTTGGAGAGGAAACTGGAAACTCCGAGGGATTTTCTAGTAGAAAAAATAGGTCACATTCTCAAAGGAAAGGAAAGAAATGAAAGCATTCCAAAGGTCATGATCTTGAAGAGTTCAAGAAATCCAAACCACCCTCTTTCAATGGAGATATTGAGAAGGGGGAAGAGGAAGAATCTTGGCTTCTTAGTTTAAAGAAGTACTTCAGAGTCCATGACTACTTTGAAAACTTGAAGGCTCGAATAACCATCTTCAAACTAAATGGAAAGGCTTCCATTTGGTGGGAATACCTTAGGAATGTGAAAGGAATCCATGAGAAGGAATTTTTATGGAAACAGTTTGAGAAATACTTCAAGAGGAAGTATCTATTCGAGAAATACTTTGATGGTAAGACTAAGGAGTTCTATGAACTCAGGCTGGAACAACCCACCATAGAGGAATATGTCAATAAACTCCTTGAGTTGTTGAGATATGCACTCTATATAAAGGATGAAAAGGTAAAATTGAAACAAATATTAGTGGGTTACCTCAGACTTAGAGGAACAAGATTGAGTTTGAAGAACCAAAGACCTTAGAAGATACTATCTGAAAGGCAAGGTATTTTTATGAACAGTTCGAGAGTAAGACAGAACCTCTCAAGGACTGGAAGAAGAAGAGTATTCCGAGATTCAAGAAGAAGAGGTTTAAATCCTCAATATTTAAGAACTATGGGAAGCGTTATAGGATGATCCTTCTTACTAGAAGTGTGTATCAGCAAAATTTCCTCTCTCATAGTGGAAATAAACCTTTTGGAGCAATCCCAAGAAATATTGATAACCCAAAGAAAGAACCCTTGAAATGTTGGGGTTGTGGAGAAGAACAAATGTTGAGGGATTTTCCACACAGACAACAGAATAATATGTGATTCTACAATATCCAAGAAGATACCACAGTCAGTTATGTGGATAGGAGTATGCCACAGATTTATGTAGCCTTGGATAATAAACAAGTTGACCACCAAGCTTCAATGGTGGAGATGGAAGGTATGATCACCAACCATCTAGTTTCTATTTTAATTGACCTTGGTTCTAATTTGAGTTATGTGGCCCCTCAGACTGTTGATAAGTGTAAAATGAAACCAATTAGACATTTTAAGCCATGGTTGGTAAAAATAGCCATTGGAACCAAAAGAAAAGTATTAGAGGTCATACCAGCTTTCCAATTCATTATGGATGGATTTCCCACCCAAATGACCCTTAACATACTTCCCCTAGGATCTTATGACCTATTGGTTGGTTTGCATTGGTTATCCACTTATAAAACCAAGTTGGATTGTTACCATAAGACTTTGGAATGTGAAAATGAAGAAGGGAGAAAAATAACCCTCCAAGGGATTTAGAGGCCTCTCTCAATGAGATGAATATCAACCCTTCAAATGAAAAAGTATTGCAGAAAGGGATGTCCTCTATATGCAATACAGGTGTTGGAATATATTGAGGATGACAAACCAAACCTAGAGTACCACCCCATATTAAGAGAGTATAAAGAAGTGTTTCCAAAAGAAGTATTGAGTCTATCTCTGAGAAGAGACATTCACTTCTCCATAGAACTTGCACCAGGATCAGTGCCAGTGTCTAGGACACCCTATAGGATTAGTACACTAGAGCTATTTGAGCTCAAGTTACAGCTAAAGGAGATGATGGACAAAGGCTACATCCGACTAGCATGTCTCCATGTGGAGCACCCGCCTTGTTTGTGAAAAAGTAAGATGGCACACTCTAATTGTTCATAGACTATAGACAACTCAACAAGACAACCATAAAGAACAAGTATCCCTTACCAAGAATCAATGACTTGTTTGACCAATTAAGGGGTGCTTCCATTTTCTCAAAGATTGACTTAACGTCTAGATACCATCAAGTCCAAATCAAGGATGAAGACATCCAAAAAAAAACCTTCGGGACAAGATATGGTCACTATGAATTTGTGGTGGTTCCATTTGGATTAACCAATGCCCCCGCCACTTTTATGTGATTGATGAATAATGTACTCAGCAAATTCCTAGACAGATTTGTATTTGTTTTTATTGTTGATATCCTAATCTACTCCAAGAATAGAGAGGAGCATGAAGAACATCTTAAATTAGTGCTTCAAGTACTAAGAGAGCATCAACTCTACGCTAAGTTTAGAAAGTGTGACTTTTTCTAGAAGAAAGTCCATTACTTAGGCCATGTTATTTCTGAAGAAGGAGTGGCAATAGATCTTGACAAGATCATATCTATCATGGAATGGCATACCCCAAATCATGTATCTGATATCAGGTCCTTTATGGGTTTAGTAGGATACTATAGAAGGTTCATAAAAGTATTTTCCAATATTGGTTTCCCAATCACTGCCCTTCAGAAAAAGGGTTTAAATTCACTTGGACATCAAAATGTGAAGAAATATTTCAAGAAGTGAAATACCTTCTAACCCATGTGGTCGTGCTGAAGATTGCAGACCCTGATGATGACTTCCTCATGTGTACATATGCCTTTAAGGAAGGACTCGGATGAGTCCTTATGCAATAAGGACATGTAATTTGCTACGAATCCAGAAAGTTGAATGAGCATAAAATCAATTATGTGACCCATGATCTAGAGTTGGCTTCCATAGTGCATTCTTTAAAAATGTGGAGGCATTACCTCCTGGGTAGGATATTTGTACTTATGATAGACGATTGTGGGTTCAGGCACCTGTTTGATCAACCAAAACTCAATGCTAGACAAGCTAGGTGGATGGCTCTCCTTAGTTAGTTTGAATTTGAAATAAAACACATCAAAGGAAAGGAAAACAAGGTGGTCGATGTCCTTAGCAGAAGTGTGAAAATGATTCAACTGGAAGCAGTAAGCGCCTGTGAAATAGATTTCAAGGAGAGAGTCAAGAATGCACAAGAAACAAGTGAATTTTTTCAATACTGTGACATCATACCTAAAGAAAGAGCCCACTGGAATAAAGTATGAAGGATATCAGATGCTTGATGAAGGCATGATGACCTACAGAAAGAGATTGTATATTCTAGGTTGTGACGACTTGAAGAGGTTCATAATAGATGAACTCCACAAGAGACCATATATTGGTCATCCAGGTTATCAGAAAAGGATCACAACCGCTAGGAAACAATTCTATTGGCCTGGATTGAAAAAGGACATCGTTGACTATCTATCTAAGTATCTAGAATTCTAGCAAGTTATAGAAAAACACCAGCACCTAGCAAGGTTTTTACAACCTCTACCAATTCTAGAATGGAATTGGGAAACCATCTCCATAGTTTCATCACCGAATTACAAAAATCATCCAAGCAGAATGATGCCATCATGGTAGTGGTGGAAAAATTGAGAAAGTCTGCTCACTTTGTTCCAGTCAAGTCAACTTGCAAGGCAATAGATATTTCCAACATCTTCATGAAGGAGATATTTAGACTGCATGGCATGCCTAGGAATATTATATTTGACAGAGACACAAAATTTACTTCAACATTTTGTAAATCCTTAAAGGTTGGCTTTGAGACTAAATTATTGTTTAGCACAACCTATCACCCTCAAACAGATGGACAGGCAAAAAGAGTGAACCAAATATTAGAAGACATGTTAAGGATGCATGTAATGCATCATCCTAAGAAGTGGGAAGACTAACTGCCATTGGTAGAGTTTTCCTACAACAACAGTTATCAAGAGTCATTGAAGATGAGCCCTTTTGAAGCCCTCTATGGTAGACAGTGCAATATGTTAGGATATTTAGACACTTAGGAGTTAGTTAAGATCTACTTGGTCTAATATGTCGTTAGGTAAAAGTGTGTTTCTTTAGTATGCATTAGTATGCATTTGTAGTTAGGAAATCCGACGGTCACGATATGTTCCCAACA
>SNQJ01S0010190.1:54717-77999 GCA_010110895.2 Picea sitchensis
GGATATTTTCGTCACTCCAAGTCGCGATAGGCGAAACTCCGAGATGGAGCTTTATGGTGCTCTGATCTTTCGCCACGCGTCCTCTTCATCCAATGGTCCACGATTAAATCGTGATCTCGTATCTCATGAATCTGGACATGAATCATCTCGACTCTCCAAGTTGCGATCAGCGAAACTCCGAGATGGAGTTGAACCAACTTTCCAGATATGAACTTGATTTAACGGCTGTGATTGAATCGCCATATCGCATATCGCAAAATCGACATTCCTAATGTCAAGTGTTTTTGTCACTTCAAAGTTCCGATCCTCGATGCCTCTTCATTGACTGGAATCAACAGTTCAGATTCAACCTTAATCTGACTGCTCAGATTACATCGTGATTTCACATATCGCGAAGTCGGCATTCCTGATGTCAAGTGACTTTGTCATTTCGAAGTCCCGATCCTCGATGCCTCATGAAGAAAATCAACGGTCCAGATCTCATTCTCGATTCAATGGCTGCGATTGCATCGCGATATCGCATATCACAAAATCGACATTCTTGTTGTCAATGTTCTTTGACAACTGCAACTTGCGATCCTTGAAACCCCGACAGGGAGTTGGATCAACGGTCCACATAA
Organism: Picea sitchensis; assembly: GCA_010110895.2. Classification (NCBI taxonomy): domain Eukaryota; kingdom Viridiplantae; phylum Streptophyta; class Pinopsida; order Pinales; family Pinaceae; genus Picea; species Picea sitchensis. The sequence goes on from SNQJ01S0010190.1 coordinate 55,338, forward strand.
CCCCTTAGGATGGACGGTCGTCTTGCTTTCGGGATTTTGTGAGCCCATTTTCTCCTTGCACTTTAAACATCGTGCAGGTTTTCCCCGATCCAACAGTGGTCGGATCCTGCGCTCAGATCTAACACCTGAGATCTATCCTCCTCTTCTNCTTATTGATTTTATTCATATCTAACGGCCTCATGCTATCGGGAATTTAGGATGGGATCCAACGATCAACGATGCCTCTCCTCCAAGCTTACACATCCCTTTTACTTGGAAGAATTTTGACTCTACTCTAATTCCTCCTGAGCCTACGTTGTTCCTGTTTGTCCATCGATGCACACTCTGATCCTGCCATCTTCACTGTTGTACTTGCCAGCGTTTCCTTCAATCATTTGATCTTCCTGGCCTTATCTTCTATTTTCCTATTGATCATCGGTGTTGTACTCAAGCCATCATTACTACTGTACTTGCCATCAATGATAAGCTTATGCTTCCTATAAAACATTTGCCAACAGTGCCAGCCTCATTTTGTGATGATGTGCTAGCCTCATGCTATTATGATGTGCCAGACTCGTGTTGTGATGATGTGTTTGCAGCTTTGTACTGTGATGCCAACGTCGTGATGAAGACTCTCAGCCTAGTGCTGATGTTGATGATGCTCCAACCTTTGTGTTGTGTTGTTGTTATTGATAATGATGATGTATTAGTGTTTTAGTAATCCATGTTGATGTAGATTTTGATGATGCCACTTTATCTTCTTGCTAAATATGATGTTGATGATGCCACTTTATCTTCTTGCTAAAGATGATGTTGATGATTCCACTTTAGCTTCTTTCTAAAGATGATGTTGATGATTCCACTTTAGCTTCTTGCTAAATATGATGATGATGATGTTATTTCAGCTTCAATGCTGAAGATGATGATGTTACTTTAGCCTCATGCTAAAGAAGAATGATGATGCTACTCCAGCTCCATGTTGTGAATGATGATGAGAAAAACTCTTGATGATTTATAGATACACCATTCAGTGTTCCAAGATGTTACTAATGATGTTTCCCTCTCTCTTGCCTGATGTTGTTATAGAATATCCTTCTTGTTAAGGGAGAGTGTTGAAATATTGTAACTGCAAAGAGTATCCTATTTATTATTGATGTATTATTCATTAGATCAATCCCCTTTTGTGGATTGATCATGTCGAGTATTGTAAATGACCAAATCCCCTTTTCTGGATTGGTCAAACCCTAATTGTAATAGGAAGAATGAGAAGTCATTCCCGAGAATATATTAAAGTGGTTGTACCACCCAGAATGAGAAGTTGTCCCTGCCAGTGAAAACACACCTTAGTTCACACCTACCAGATTTTATAAATAAGAGAGGTCAGTGCCTCATTTTTTCACTCACTCACTTGTTCATCAGAGCACAAGTTTGGACTTTCAGTTGGAGAAGAAGGAAGAGAGAGAGGGGCGCATTCTTGGGAGAGGAATTTTTGTATTGTTTGAGTTGTCTCTTGGTATTATATTGGCTATCTATATTAAGGAAGTTTTTGTTGGGTTTTCTCCCCCATGAGGGTTTCCTAGGATAAATGATGTGTATCTTGTGATTGTGTATTTATCAGTGATCCTATCTATGCTATGGTTATCTATTGAATTGAAAAGAAACCTAATAATAGCTTAAACCTTAACATTCTCCACCCCTCGAAGTCCCATGAGTTGAAGAAATTATACCTCGGGAATTACCTGAGAACCCTATGACACCACTTATCCCCGATTTCACCCTTCCCCAAGGGAAAATCCCAGTTTTGGAAACCATCCCCCAAGCCATTACTTAGATTCCCTTCTTCTACCCCACACCGGGAGTACATGATTTTCAGGTAGTCACAACGATTAACCCTCCCAACATGGTTCTCTCCATTCTGGTATGGTATCTACACCCACCCATGATGATTCCTCAACCATCCCTCCCTCCCCAATCAGAGGGAATCCTGATGTAGATTCCGGTACTAACTCCGACCACACCACCCTCACCCCCACTTTCCAACACCACTGCTATGGCTAGGGGAAAACTTAGGAAGAAATATCCCACCACTCCACTTCCTCCATAAGTTCAATCTCCTTGCACTCTCTGCGAAAGAGAGGGGCATCCCACTAATAGATTCCCTTCTCTTCCATAGTTACACAATTTGATCCAACTCCCTTGAGAAACCACATCGCTCATCGCTTCACCAAGCACACCCAGTACTGCCACAACTTCCCCTACTATAGGTAATAAATGGATGTGAACCAAATTGACCTGTGCTATCTGTTCAGAGTATGGAAAATACACTCATCATACCTCATGGCTCTCCAACCCAGTCCCTGTTAAAACAAATAGGGCACTATTCGTGTCTGCACTGAATTTCGCGATCTCAAACATTCTTTTCCCAAAGACAACTTCCCAATGCCTTTCATCGACCAAATTATCGATGAATTTATAGGCCACGAGGCCCTGCCCTTCATTGATGGGTTCTCTAGCTACAATCAAATCCAAATCCATCCAGTAGATCAGTATAAAACCACATTTACTATCCCATGGGGTACTTTTTCTTATCGTGTCATGCCTTTTGGACTCAAGAATGTTGGTGCTACATTCAAACATGCCATTAATTATGTTTTCCATTATCTTTCCCACATCATCCTCTCTTACTTGGAAAACCTCACTACTCGATCCAAGAAACGAACACAACATCTAGATGACTTACGAGTCATTTTTCAGCAATGTCGCCAGTACAATATCCTCTTGAACCCCCTCAAGTGTGTATTTTGTGTCACTGTCAGACACCTCCTTGGGTTCATCATATCCCAACAAAACATCATAGTGGACCCCCTCAAGGTCCAAGCTATTACAAAAATTCCACCACCTAGGAATATGCACCAACTGTAGAGCCTACAAGGCAAAGCTAACTTTCTACGATGCTTTGTCCTAGATTACACCACATGCGCACATGCTTTCCTTCGCTTACTGCATCATGATATCCCATTTCAATGGGATGAACATTCCCAAACCACTTTTGATGATTTAAAAGAGGTTTTATCCAATTCCCCTTTGCTTAGTCCTCCAGACTATGATCGCGATTACATCCTCTAACTATCAGCCTCATCTATCTCAGTAGAAGGAGTCCTCATCCATCTAGGGGATGATGGTCGTGAGCATGTCGTTTACTACATTAGTAAATATATTTTAGGACCACCCATGAAATACAATCATGAAGAGAAACTTTCCCTTGTATTCTAGAAAGTGCATCATTACATCTTTCTTCGCACTACAAAAGTCATGGTAGATTCCAACCCCATGCAGTAATTTCTTATTCGACGAAAAATTAATGGAAAATTTTCCCGATGGATCATCATCCTTCAATAATACAACCTAGATTTTTCATCTCCCAAAAGCAAGAAATCACTTGTTCTCGCCGAAATCATCACGAAGTTTCCCTCAAATGCTACAGGATCACCCGTCAATACGGATTTCCCCAAAAAACACCTCGTCTACATCTCCTCGGATGACCCTTGGTATGGTGACCTTCTTGTCTACCTTAGGACACATAAGTTTGGGTCTCATCTCTCTCGAGATGATTTTCAACACCTTCGCCATTAATCCCCTCGATACCTCCTCATTGGTGACATTTTGTATTGACGTGGGGTCGACACAATTCTCTATCGTTGTTTGACCATCGATGAAGAAGAAAAAATCTTGAACGATTTCCATAGAGGCATTTGCAGCGGTCACCTCTTAGGTATGTCCACCACCTTTTTTCTCACATCATGTCCAGGTAAACATGCTCATGTTCAAAATTATCAAATAATTGTTATATGTTCTTTATCTTCAAATATTGTTCACATCGGGTATTCGATTAATGTGTGAAGTTACTTAATCATCACAAACTAGCGCAACCCCTTCAGGTATATGATCGCCACTAGAATGTAATCATTCCCTCTAAATATCAATTGTATCTCCCAGTCACACCCTCCAACATTTTCCTTTGGGGTCCCTACATCCGGCTCTGCAGTACTGTCAGCTCCACTGCATTTTGGTACTGTCACCCAGTAGCACTCTCCCCCACATGAGTTGTCGCATTCATAGTCCCCCTTGGCACTTTGACACTCATGTTGATTTCACCTCCTAGGGATGGGAGTCTTGATAGTCTTACGCATTTTCGAGAATCAACCACATACTCCTTCTCCTTATTTTTCTATATTTCTCAATGGACTCCCAGGTTATCTCATCATGGTTTTATTTTGACTACGAATCTGTGGTATCATTAACCCTCCATTACATCCACAATAATTTTTCCCATCTGCATATTTCCTTCCATTGATTTACCTCATACATAAACCCACCAATGGGTCCCCCACCCTCCACCAATTCTTCACGCAACTTGCGCCCTCATAGGCCAAGTCATCCTGCATTGGGGAACCCATTTATGTATCTATACATTCATCCCAAATTATTCTTTATTTATTTGGTAATTGTAACAAGCCTTTGTTTCCAACATTTACTTAGCTTTTTGTTGTCACCCTTGAAGACCTTATTTTTCTAGAAAAGAAACCCATATCTCCCTTGGTTGGGGAATTCACTATCCTCTACTCATGTGGACATCGTCCATACACCCTGAGTATCCAACCATCCATTTACCCCTGATCTTTGAGTTTGTCCACTTTGTCATGCCTCTGTCACAATTTAACCCCATGGCTATTCGTCCCCCTGACACTAGATACAGTTTCACGATTGTTTCCAATCATCTTTCAAACATACCCCCAACCAAGGGAAGTCTCGAGTCTCACCACATCTTGACTTCATTCATGTTCCTTATCAGTTCTTGATCTTATCCAGTGGATTTCATGAAGCCCTTTTTCTTCTTGGAGTCACATCTCCCTTTTTGTCAACATCAGCACAGTTTCCATAAGGGTGACAGTATATTGAATCTCATTACCTTTACAATGAGGAGTCTTGGATGGCACATATAGAACCAACGTTTCACTCTGTTGTTGTTGATCCCCATAACATTCGACTTCAACACAATCTCATGTTACGGTGGGTCTTACTATGCGACTATTGCAGTTTTTTTATACTAGCCGAAGACCTCTGAATCTATTAGGTCACCAATGCCTATGAGTCATCGACACTTATTACAGGAGTCCTTGCCTCTTTTCATAATATGATTCACCATACGAATTTTCATATGTCATTATCAAACCGCTCTGAAGGGCGCTTTAGTTATCTACATCAGCATACAACTTCAGTTACTACCTTATATTTTTGAGTTACATGACACGAGCATGGGGCATGCCCGCCTCGTTGGTATACATATTTTATTTTCTTTTCCTAGAGACATATTTAGGTCTCACGGTTTCCCCTCTCCCTCCGACAGGATTTCTCTTATAGTTCTTATCAACACTCTTCCTTACAATGGTACTCTCAGTAGAAGACACATTGATGTATTTAGGCTATACGTATGCTCCTAAACTCACACATCAGGGGGCATCTTCTATCACTGAAATTTCATATGAAACATTGCATGCAAATGGTTACAGGAATACAACATCTCCAAACACCTATTAGTTAACCTGCTACACCAAAAATTCATTTCCGAGGGGAAAACATTATACAACTGGTCAAAAAATTGGCATGCATTGAAACACTAAAGGAAGCGTGCACACAGTGCATGGGCCAAAGAAGCCCGTAGAGAGCACAATGCACCATATGAGAAACTGTGTAAGAGAAAAGACACACACTCTTGTGAACAACACATTTATGGTTCTTTTCTTCCCCTCATCCATTTCTGGACCAGCTTCCAACTTGATTTGACCCTCAAATCTGAGCTGAATTCGAATGGGGGGTTGGTAAAAGACCTAAGGGTTCCCTAAAGGGCCCCTTGTCCACACTAAGAACCAGTTGGATATTTCCGCAAAGACATGCTATAAATGGAGGCCATGGGTGCACTGCGAATTTAAGAATCTCATAGTATTGTTATGTTTCCTCAATCCTCCTTCAAGAAGCCTCTTTTCTTCTTGGATCATTCTAGAAACATTCTAATAAGATATTCACCTCACCTATTGAGGGAATAGGCTTGGATTTATTCAACATTTCTTTTCTATTTTATTATTGTAAGAAGAGCTCTCAAATAGGGGACTCAAGAGCCCTCCCAAGGAGGAAGAGGGGATCCATAAGTCCTCCTTTCTCTATGGTTTTTTCCAACTAATATATTTATCCATTGGTGGCATAATCTCGGTCATTTGGTTGATTGATTTTGGTTCAAAGTTTCTTTTGCATTTTAGTTTTATTTACTTAGTTATTTCCTTAGTTGTTTCTATTTTATTTGTTTGTTTATTTCATGTTCTTGGATTTTTTAATTCATACACTAACCTTTGTCTTGGCTAGCAGGCCTAACTAGACTTGTAAGTGCCCTTGTTTTGCTCACCCAAGTGATGAAATAGACAGAACAAAAAGCATTGAATCAACCTGACCTTGTCGATCTGAAGAGGATATTTCCTTTAGATTCCTTGTTGTGCAATTGGGACACTATGCCCAATTCCTTAGCGATTCCACGATGAGGAAGATGTGTTTAACTCATGAAAGGTTAGAAGGACCCATGTGACCAACAACTAGGGACCTTGTGCTAAGCCTGAGGGAGATAATTTGTTTTAGATTCAGAACTCTGGAAGTCCAGGACTTCAGAGCATTGTCGATCCAAATAGTCACATACCGGTCGAAGGTGACCGAGAATCAAGGTTACATGTAAGATCGATTAGTGTTGGGTGGTTGCCCAAGTGGTTTGAGGAACCTATCATACCGACTAAACCAGGATCCAACTCCCCATCCCGAGCGACTGATCAAGAATGTTCGATGTTCCCTCATCCGTTATATCTACGCCGACAGGACTCTGACCAAGTACCACTTCGAAAAATTGGATATGTCATAGCATCAACCTCCCCGAATGTTGAAGTTACGAATTAAAGGAGAGTCATAGATTTAGGGGAGATCTTCAGGAGCCGCACCTACCGTCAGATCATTCAGGAGGAGGGACCCACACATGGTACTTTGGAAAAGTCCATCTTCGGGAGAATGGAGTGGCACTAAAGCCAAAACCCCTAAAGGTCAGAGCCGCAAAGTGACCAGGACCATAGATCTATGGATCCTTTGGGTTCTTTCTTAGCCGTTGGATTTACGATGTAGTATTCTCGGTGTTGACTGCCTCAGAAGGACAGGGGTTTTGTAACGTCAAATCACCTAAATGCCGGATTCGCGAAGTAATGTGGACCATTGATCTAAGGATCCTTAGGGATCCCTCTTAGCCTTCGATATATAGGGGACGCATGGCACTAGATATTTTAGTTTAGATACTGGGAACTCTGGGGAATTTAAGGTGTGGTGTGTCGATAAGATTCGATGCCCTAATTAACAATATTCATCAATTCAACAATGCTTCAAGACTTTTCCTAACTGTCATATCTAGGTTGTGGTTAACTCGACATTGACCAACTCCAGGAGAAAGGAGGATTTTTCATCGCAAGACCCCTGAAGGCCTGAGTCGCGAAGTAACAAGAGCCATAGATCTATGGATATACATGGCTGGATCTTGACTGTGAGATCTGAGAGGTGTTAGAAGACTATTAGTCTGGCATGTCATGGTAATTCAACATCACCAAGGTGACGTGGACCCACAATCGATGTGCCATGTGTCATCTTGATTTGTTATTTTCATACACCCTATATACCTATTGGAACATGACACGTGTCACCCATGGCCCTTGTACGTTTCAACCCATGGTTTGTGTCCACCTAGCTAAAGTGGTTGGTGAAGTGACCAAAAATCCAGGAGTCCAAGACTCCGGGACTCCAGAGGATTTGGAGTGTAGTATTGTAGAGAGATCAAAAGGCCTAAAGGTCGGAGCCACGTGGAAATTTCATGGGACTTTGGGAATTTGGGACTCTGGGAGGTATCATGCATAGACAGTAAAGAGGTGTTCAATGTTGAAGTGTCGAAGTGCCAGAGCGCTGAAGTGAAAAATCCCTCTACAGTTAGTATCTTAGATGAATATTGAGTCCTTCATTGGCTTAGGTGATGAATGGATGTTCCCTGCGAGAGGAGAGAACCTGGTAATGGATTCCTATGGAATCTACATGGATCTCAATTGATGAACACCCTAAGAACTTTGGGAAGCCATAAATTGCAACCCAAATCTCAGATTTGGGCCTGGTAGTAGTCATTAGAACACTACGGGTAAATATAAGAGTATAAATACCTCGGACAGAGGATTTGATATGTTAAGGAGAGAGAAATTATAATGCCCGATCCCTAGGAAAGGTACCCAGGGGTCGGGTGTGTTACACCCTTTTGGTTGTTCCATATATATATCCTCATACAAATATCCATGTAGAAACATTGTTTTAACATCTATCTACTCTAACTCAATATTAAGTAAAGAAACTAGTGCTAACACAACATGAACTGAAACAATCTTCACAACTCGTGAAAATATCCGATGATAATAAATACCTTCCTTTTGAGAATACCCTTTTTCTACCAGTATTTCCTTATACCTCTCGACTTTACCATCAACACCCTTTTTTAGTTTGTAGACCCACTTGTAGCCGACAACCTTTCTGTCCTTTGGAAGTTCTACTAGGTCCCATGTTTTATTCCTCTCTAAAGAATCCATTTCTTCTTTCATATATTTCTTCCATTAAGCACTTTTAGATACCTTAATTTCCTCTTGAAAACAACTAGGTTCTCCATGAATAGAAACCAAAGTCACATATGAAACAAAATCATCATACCTTGTAGGAGTATTACTGACCTGTGAAGATCTCCTCGGAGATGGTTGAGGAATATCCTCATTTTCCTGGATATTTTCTACATCTTCATCTTCATTTTATTCTTCTGGAACTTCTTCTTGCTCCTCCTTTTTTGAAGATGGTTGATTTTCCAACTGAATTTTCTGAACTTGCGATACTTGTTCTTATCTCACTTCAATATCTACTAATTCTGATTTTAAGAGTTAGGATTCATCAAATAATACATCTCATCTAATGATGAATTTGTGGGCAGTAGGATCCCATAGTATGTACCCATTAACTCCATCACCATAACCAACAAAGACACATTTCTTTGATGTAGGATCTAACTTATAACGTTGATCTTTATAAATAAGATCATAAGCATCACAACCAAATATTCTCATATTTGAAAAATCACACGAATGACATGTCCATACCTCTTATGAAATATTGCAGTTTATTGGAGTTGATGGTGACCAATTTATCAGATATCATGTTGTAAGAACTTCTTATACCCATAATTCTTGTTGCATCTTGGCATTACTGAGCATGCTCCTTGCTCTCTCTAGAAGAGTCTTATTCATATGTTCAACAACACCATTCTGTTGAGGAGTATAAACCATGGTCTTATGTCTTTCGATCCCAGCTTCCTTGCAATAGTTCTCAAATTCCACAGATGTGAACTCATCTCCATTATCTATCCTTAAACACTTGATTGACCTGTGAGTTATCTCTTCAACCAAATCCCTGAATTGATTAAAAGTATTAAATACATCATCTTTTATTTTAACTAAATAGACCCAAACCTTCCTAGAATAATCATCTATAAATGTCAAAAAACATGACAATCCTCCAAGAGAAACTCTAGAGGATGGTCTCCAAACATCTTAATGAATGTAATCAAGGATACCTTTTCTTATATGCCTTCCTTCTTTAAACTTCTCTCTCCACTATTTTCCAAAAACACAATACTTGCAAAAATTCAAATTCATAAACTTCAAACTTGGAAGTGACTTACGATCAACCAGTACCTTAAGCCCTTTCTCACTCATATGACCCAAAAATTGATGCCATAAATGAATATAGTCACTTTCATATTTAGATGCTAACACTGCTTTATTTACTTATGTCTTCCCTTCAAGTTGATAAATATTCTCGATCCTCTTTGCCTTCATGACTACTAATATTCCTTTGGACACCTTCAGTACTCCACCTTGAGATGTACACTTGCAACCAAAAATATTTATAACTCCCAAAGATATCAAGTTCTTTATTATTTTAGGAACATGACTTACATATGTTAACTTTCTTATAGAACCATCATGAATTTTAATCCGAACGCTACCAAATCCAACAATTTTACAAGAAAAATCATTTCCCATAAAAAAAACACCATCATCAATAGATTGGTAAGTTGAGAACTAATTTCTATGAAGACACATGTTCTTGGACACACCAGAATCTAACAACTAATGTTGATGTTGATGTTGTTGTTAAACATAAAAAGTATATAATACCTCATCAACCATACCTGAAATTGAACTTGAACTTGTTTCAACAACATTAGCTTCCTTTGATTATTTTGTGGAGTCCTCCTTGGATGTGTTTTGTCTTTTCCAACAATCCTTCTTGAGATGCCTAGATTTACCACAAAACCAAAATTCTTTCTTACTCTTCTTGCCTCTTGACTTAGACCTTGATGTACCCCTCTAATTTTACCATATTTCTCTAGATTGACCTCTGACCACCATTGCTTCTTCTGTTGAGGCTTCTTTACCGGATGTTTTCGTTATCTCCTCAGAAAACAATGCTCCCACAAAAATGTCATGATCAATGGAATCTGTTGTGTTAAACCACACAGTTGCGACCAGATGGTCCCAAGACTCAGGAAACAAACACAGTAGTGTAGCCGCCTTGTCCTCATATTCGAACTTTACTTCCATACTAGTTAATTGACAAATCAGAGTATTGAAAACATTCAAGTGATCAATAATTTTTGTACCTTATTTCATCCATAAGCTGTAGAATCGCCTCTTCAAGAATATTTTGTTTGACAAGTTCTTTTTCATATACGGACTCTCCAGTTTGGTCCACAAAATTGTTGTTTTCTTCTCTTCAGTGATGTTGAACAACACTTCCTCTGCCAGACATAAATGAATAGTACTGAGGGATCTTGCACCCAGATCCTCCCAGTCCTCATCTGTCATGCTTTTTGGTTTCTTTGAATTTCCAACCAAGGCCTTTTGCAATCCTTATTTCACAAGAAGATATCACATCTTTAGATTCCATAGATCAAAGCTATTCTTACCACTGAAATTTTCCACCTCAAAATTGGAACTCTACACTTTCACCATTAGTAGAAAAATCGTCCAAAATCACTACTTATAAAACTGAGCCTCTTTATATGAAAAACAATATAACCTTATACGTCAAGATCATTGCACCTTTAATGAGGATCACCTGTGAATATTAGAAATCGTCGCACCTAATCAGTATACATTCTATGATGATGTCACACTTTGCATTATGTAGTGCCCGCGACGATGTTGCACTATGTGTTAAGTAGCACTCGCGTCGATGTCACACTGTGCATTATGTAGTGCCTGCAAAGATGTCGCACTGTGCACAATGTAGTGCTTGCGATGATGTCAAAATTTTTACAATTTCGAAAGTGTTCCTGTGACCATCGCACTTTTCTATAGGGACAACCTTCGATGGTGTAATAAAGCTCGTCCTAGGCTGATCCACTTCACCTGGGTCGGCTCGGCTCGGCTCAGTTAACCTTCTCTTCGATCCAACAACCAGATTTTGTTCTCCTTCGCTCTCTGCTCCTTCAACTATAATATATGATAACCACTTGTTAGGCAACAGAAGAAAAAAAAACATAAACCATATCATAAAGTAAGCAATATCAAACACATATTAAACCCAAGAACAACAATCCCACAACAGACATAATGATTTATGTGGAAACAAAATGAGGGAAAAAAACACGAGCAATGATAGTAGGTATTCTTATTATTCAAGGGAGAATTACAAGAGCCTTCATAGGAATACAATAATCCTCTCCTCACACACACTCTTTTCTCTACACACCTTGAACACGTTTAAACTCACATTGTACTCTCACCTCTATGGGTATGCTCACATATATAACATCTATCACTCACTTACAAAGACTAATCATGAATAGATCACATAGTTGCACGAAAAATTCATAAATAAATCGCATGCACGTGCATTAACATTAGTTGCATGCATGTGCATGTGAATGCATGAGGAAATTTGTTGTCATGTTTCCAACAAGTTTGAGTGAATATGGATGAGGAGGATCATTGTATTACGCTTATGTGTTGTTTTTCTGATCCATGAAAGAACTAGGTAATGGCCATGAGAAGCATTGTGAAGACAATAGTGTTTGTTGAGGTTGTGGTTTATTTACTCTTATAGGAGGTGATACAGAGAGATTTTGAATCCACCAATGAGGATTTTGTTCTTTATGGAAGATCCAAGGATTAATGTAGGAAGAGAGAAAATGGAAAATCCAAATCTCATGGGAGACATAACTAGTTTGGAAATTCTAGGAAAAAGATGGAATTGTGATAAAGTTAGGAATTTCAAAAGAGACTGAAAGGAAGAGAAAAAGAAGAATAAGGAGGAAAAGAATTATTATGATGATGATTCTAAAAATATTCTCAAGAGGGTGGAGGAAATTCCTTTGTTGCAACTTTTGAAACCCATATAGGACAAAGTGTTTGGTAATTGATAGACTTTTGAGATTCCTTGCATATGAAGTCCCATTGGAACTCATTTTTAGTGTATAAGAAATGTGAAGGTGAGATGGAATATATCAATAATAACTCTCCGCTCATCATAAATGGCCATGGTAGAGTCTTGGCCAAATTCCTTGATGGTAGAGTTAAGGGGATCAACAGAGTTTTACACATTTTGGGTCTGGCACATAACCTACTATAGTAAGGAAACTTAATGGTGCAAGTGTGCAAGTTGTTTTATTAGAAAAGGGTGTAATATGTTTTGAGGAGCTACGATGCTTGCTAACAATTTTCATGTGGGAACTGCGTTCCATCTTGATGCTTGTGCCATTTAGGTAACAATTCTTTAATTTCTACAATGGAAATATTTGTAGGATCTACATCTTCACAATCATAACATATATATAATTCTAATGGTCATGCTTTTTGGGCACATGAGAAAGTTTTTTCTTCATAGATCATGTAACTTGTAGTGAAGACAATTCCATGGCAACAAATATTGGGAGGTATAGGTGATAAGGGCCTTGAATAAAAAACCTCACGTGGATGGATTGAATGATTTTTCTCTTGAATTTGATTTTTTTGTGAGCATTACGTAAATGGAGAAAAAAATTGTGTTCAATTTTATTCTAGTCCTCATGAATTTTTTGTGTTGTTTGACTTAATACATTCTAATGTATTTCTTCTAATTAAAGTTCCTGCAATTTATAAGGATTTGTATTATATGTCATTCTGTGATGATTATTCTAGAAGGACATGGGTATGTTTTATTAGAACTAAATATGAAATTTTTAGTAGGTTTAAGGAGTCTAAAGATCTCTGATAAAATCAAATAGATGGAAGACTAAGGTGTTGAGGATTGATAATGGATAGAGTCCACTTAGAGAATAATTTATGGGAAGAAGAGGTTTATATATCATGTTACTTGATTAATAGGTCTTCCACATAAGATCTTGTGGATAAAACCACTATGGATGTTTAGATGATCAAGAAACTCTCACTTAAAAATATTCACATTTTTGGTTGTAAGGCATATTCTCGTGTGCCTACGAAGAAGTGATAAAATCTTATATATAATGTTATGAAATGTATCTTCATCAACTATGGCCTTGGTGTGAATGAGTACAATATTTGGGATTATGTGGATGGAAGGTTTTGTATAGTAGGAATGCTATTTGAGATATAAGTTAATCCTTCTACCACAGTGGTGCATCCTAACTAGGATGAGAAGAGCTCAAAGGTTTGGCTATAAATAATGATCGAGAAAGTTGAACAAAAAATGAAAACAAGTTCAAGATAGACCTAATGAGGAGTACAACTCAAGGTCGAAGAGGAGGATGAAACTCTACCACAAACTTTAAGGAGTTACACTTAGAAAAGACAGAAAAAAGACAAGTATAGTTATAGTTCATTTGATGTTATATGTATATTTTCTTTAATTGATACAACTGTTGAGACTAAAAATATGAAAGAGGAAATGGATGTTGGATTACTGAGAGGGGGGCTGAATCAGTAATAGAGCAATTTAATCCTTTTTAACCACAAAATGAAAGTGTTATATCAATGTAGCATTACCATCCAATAGTTGCAGAGTAAATAAATAATGAACAAATGAGCAATCATACACATACATAGTACACCGATAGTTTTTACATCGAAATCCAAAGCGGGAGAAAACCACATAATGTTTTTTATTATATATCTTTAAGAATTACATTCATTGGAAGCACCAACTTCCTTTGTTTTCTAGCTGAAACTGGAAGGAGGCTCCAACCCACTAGTTTCTCAGACTACAACCTGATGGAAGCTCCAACTCACCAATTCTCTGTGATCTAGATTATTTTCAGCACAAAATGAGAGCAGAGATATAATAAAGAAATGCACAGAGATATTGCAGATATTCAATAATATAACAGAAATGTATCAGAGATGCAACCATAAAGACAGATATACAGTAATACACATTTTCTATTAATCAAAAAAATGTACAGAGACTGTAAAAATACAGAGTGAAAGACTCGCTAGAATGGTGGCAGCTTATCTCTGAGAAGAGATGTGACGGTTACTCACATTCACAAGAAGATGGTTACAATGAGGCTCTGGAGGTCTTTTTACAATAAATGGGAATGCCAAAATTCCTAGACATCCAAAAACCTAACCCTAGGAGATGAAGCGCCAAAAGTCATGTGGGCCCCGTTTGGGTAAGTTAGTACATCAACTTCCCGGGGTCGTAACTTTTGCATATGATCTCCGTTTAGGGCACACGATAGCTCGTTGGAAAGATCTATCCGAGGCCTACAATGATAGAGACAAAATAGCATCATAGATGCTATTTTTCAAGAGAAACATACCCAAAAAAATATCGTTTAGGGCCTCAAAATGGCCTCAGAAGTTCAGGACCCGAAAAAACTGCTAAAAATAGTAAATTGCCAAAATTGCCAAAAAGCCGTTTTGAGCCATTTAAAAAAGGTGGGTGGCCACCGATATCCACCTGGATCACTCTGGCTACAACTAGAAGGAGGCTCCAACCCACTAGTTTCTCAGGCTACAACCTGAAGGAATCTCCAACTCCTGAATTCTCTAGCTATAACCAGAAGAAGGCTCCAACCCCCTATGTTCTCCGGCTACAACCGGAAGGTGGCTACAACTACCTTTCCTTTCCCCGTCCAACCTCCCTGATGTATAAGTAGAATAATGGAACTATTTTCACACTATCATTGTGAGATATACTGCTATAAACCTGTACCAATCAACCTGCACCAAAAAACTTGTACGAATAACTTGAACCATGCATTGACCATGCATAAACATGTACATCAACCTATAATCAACCTGTACCATAAACTAGTGCATCAACCATGCACCAACATGTAATCAACATGTACCATAAACAAGTGAGTCAACCATGCACCAACCTGTACGTCAACCTATACCATCAATGAGTTCATCAACCATGCACCAAATATGAACCAATAACATGTCACAATAACCTGTCCAAACATCCTGTAATCAACCTATCTGATATGATCACATATACCTCAAATGTAGAAATTGAATATCTCATTCATAAACCTGTCACTATATACTCATAAACCAATCTAATTTGATCACATATACCTCAAAAACTATACCACAAGTTTGTACCTCAAACCATGTGCTAGAACC
Organism: Picea sitchensis; assembly: GCA_010110895.2. Lineage (NCBI taxonomy): Eukaryota > Viridiplantae > Streptophyta > Pinopsida > Pinales > Pinaceae > Picea > Picea sitchensis. The sequence continues at coordinate 71,072 of SNQJ01S0010190.1, forward strand.
TCACTGTTATAGAACCTCTATCTGTACCAATAACTTCAGCAACATACCACAACCAAAATCTCTCAAACATGAACCATTACTAAACTTCAGTAGATCTGCCTAAGATAAACTCTACAACAAGCCATAAACTCCCAAGTGGTCATCCAACATATTTACAAGGAAAACCCTCAACTTGATTCATAAATTCAACACTACACATATGAGAACCATACCCTTTTTTTCTTGTAGCGTTCTGTTGCCGCGGTTTTTCTACTGTGAATCCACTACCGCGATTTTTCTGTTGCACTTTTTCTACTGCGGTTTTTCTTCCACACTTTTCCTACTGCGATTTTTCTGCCGCACTTTTTCTGTCGCACTTTTTTTGTCATACTTTTTCTGCCGCACTTTTTTGTCATACTTTTTCTTCCGCACTTTTTCTGCCGCACTTTTTCTTCCACACTTTCTGCCGCACCTTTTCTGTCGCAGTTTTCTTGCTATAATTTTTCTTCCACACTTTTTCTACCGCAGTTTTCCTACCACAATTTTTCTTCCACACTTTTTCTACCGCAGTTTTCCTGCTGCACTTTTTCTTCCACACTTTTGTCTATCAATAATACCTTCCCAAATAACCTTTTGAAAAATATATATTCAATGATATTCAATTCTGATTAAATGAGAGAGCCTTGCGTCTTATTTATACTTTCATGTAGCATCCTCAAGGGTTTACCTTTTAACCATCTTAACCCACTTTCCTTATTTTAGGGTTAACCCACTTATAACCCCTTTTCCATAAAACTTAACCACTTTCCATAATTAATAAGTTCTCCATTAAATTTATTATTTAAATAATTTCTTTTGCATCCTCTTTGACTTATAGTACACTCATCACTTCACTTTATTGTTTAAATAATTTTTTCTTTTCAAACACTTTGACTACTTTGACCTTTTTGGGCTTCTAGATGACTCATGGGGGTTCTCCAACTTCATAGGGCCATAACTCTATAACTGTGAGGAGTTATGTGATATTACACATACCACCGGAAATGGCATGACATGTACTATCCATCTAGAATAGTTTTACCTACAAATATATAAAAAATCATACCATTATCTATCAAATAAACTTAGGTCCATTACCCAAACCTTTGTGCTACCAGAATTTGCTACCGGACTTTCTTCAATGGTTGACATCAGTGGCAACCAACCCAATTAATAAAACATATCCCCCCTTGGCATTGATGAAAACACTTTGATGGAATACTAAAGTCATATCACGCATGCACCCCCTATGGCCATTGCTCCCCCTGGAACCATGACTTCATGCTCTTTCTCCAAGAATTTACCTTTGCATCTGATAAATATCTCCCCCTTTGTCATCAATGGAAAAGGTATCTTTCCATCTGGGGCTGCTCCCCCTAACTGAAATGTCCTTGGGGATACTTCCCCTGACTGAACACTTCCTGAAGTTTCCTCTTTATGGTGCTTCCTCGTGTAAATCTAATACATATAAGACAAAAATTCAAAATCATTCATTTTGGAATAAAAATGAATCTAAGTCTCTGGCATAGATACTCAAAGGCTTCTCGTGGAAGTGGTTTTGTAAAGACGTTTTCCACTTGTTCTTTTGTGCCCACATACTCAACTCTGACGTTCTTCTCTTCAACTTGTTCCCATAGAAAATGATACTTGATTGAAATGTACCTCATTTTGGAGTGCATCACCGGGTTCTTTGAGATACCCATGACGCTTGTATTATCATAATAGATTGGAATGGGATCATCATACTCAACTTGTATATATGTGAGAGTTTTTTTCATCCATAGAACATATGTACAACATGATGTTTCTGCAATATACTTTTCTTCGGCTATAGATAAGGATATTGATGATTGTTTCTTTCTTATCCATGATACTAAACGCTCACCCAAGTATAACTCTGCTCCATTGGTGTTTTGTGGATCATCAATGCAACCTTCCCAATCTGCATCTATGTAGGAAATAAGTGATAGATCCTTTCCTTTTGGATACCATAATCTAAACTCTTATGTTCCTTTGAGATATATAAAAATCCTCTTTACTCCTAATACATGTGATTCCTTTAGTGTTGTTTGAAATCATGCCACCTTTCCAAGTTCCTTCATTACATCTGGTCCAGATGTTGTCACATATAGTAAGCTACCAATCATTGAATTGTATTTCTTTTGGTCTGTAGACTTTGAATCATCATCTTTTCTCAACTTGCAAATGGTTTTCATAGGAGTGGTAACTTAGTTTGAGAAATAAAAATTATTTGGTTGCTTTGACATATCTAAAGACCTAGAAAGAAGGATAGTTCTCCAAGTAATGACATTTCAAATTCATTCTGCATATCCTTTTCAAATTTCTTGCTTAACTTGTCATTAGTACTTCCAAAAAAAATATCATCAACATAAATTTCAATTAACAAAATACTACCTTGAGTTACCTTGATTTAGAGGTTGTTGTCTACACTTCATTTCCATAATTTGTAGGGAGTTTTGTCATTGTTGTTTCTGAGCATTACTTTATTTTGAATATGAATTGTTGTATACAGTGCAGGTGTCCAAAATATATCTGTCAATTTGGAATCCATTAGCATTGTTCGAGCCATTTCCTGTGTAATTATCATCCATTATGATAATGTTCCTTTGTATTTGAACCAATCTCTGAACCAATCTATGAATCCATGGTCTCGTCCATTGTCATATATTTTTGCAAACCTACTAAATGTTCTTATGAATCCATCTATATCCATACTATCCAAGACTCTAATTGCGCAACTGTCTGTAATTCTAACCCATTTATCACTATACTATTATGAAGTCTTGATTAATCTATCAAACTGTACTTCTGCTAACTGACTGCTCTGGATATGTCTTCTCAAACTATGTAAGCTACTCAAAGGATGGTTCTTTGGTTTGTCGGAACTATCGCATAGACTCACCCTGTCTAATATTCATATTACATGGGAGTCTCTAAGTTGGATAGCTCAAAACAAATCATGCTCTGATATGTATTCATCATCATCTTCATTGGTCATCATCATCTTCATTGGTAGATTCATCATCTCTCTGAGCTTCGATTTCTTTCTTTCTGTCTGTGGATTCATATTTCACTACAATGCCTGAAAGTACAATCTCTTGAACCTATTCCTTATTTACCTGTCCTTCTTTTCTTTCAGTTATTTTCCAAACCTTTATGTATCTAACATCTTTCTTTTTCTTTGTAGAATTTTCTTCATCTCGTTTTATTGCCAATCTTGTGATCTCTGGTACCTGGTCTTTGTTCACATGTTGTTCATGTTTTCTAATCCATACTTTCTTATATTTGATATCAGTGTTGTATTTCATGGAAGTATTGATCGTGCTTCTACAATCACTAGATATGTGTCCATAGTTATGACATTTGTAATATTCAATGTTACGTGGGGCCACATAGGCACTTCTTTGTTGAACATTTATTTTATAATCCCTGCAATTTGCAAGCTTATGTCCAAAATTAGTACAATAAGAACAATTACCATAAAATAAATTTGCATACCTGGGAGTGAATGATCTTCTTTGTGGTGTAGTCCTTCTGAATTTATGCCTTGACTGATCATGCTCATGATTGAAGCTTCTTTGTGGCTTGAACACGAATGGTCTTATTGAAGATGTATCTTCAATAGTTTTCTTAGATTTTTGTTGACCATGATTCCTTCCTTTGAGTACTTCTGCATAACTCTTTCTATTTTGTTCATTATTCTTTTCTATCAACCTTGAGTGCTTATCTTCATTCTCTATAACTGATATTGATGTTTTTGTCTCTTCAACATTCTTGTTGAGCTTGAAAATTTTACTTCTCAATGTGACAACTTCTTCTTCAAGCTTCTCAACCTCTTTTTCTTTCTTCATTATCTGAGACTTCATGACTTCTTCTGTTCTTTTTGCTTCTTCAAGCTGAATTTTTAATGTGATTATTTCTTCTTAAAGTCCTTTCTCTTCTTAACCAAACTCTACCTCAAGCTGGTTTATATCATTAGTTTTTTCCTTAAGATGATCTGTCAATATCTTCTCTCTCATTTCTGCTTCTTCCTTCTGTGCTTCTATGTTGGATTCCAAATAATGCTTTTGATATTCAATATTTTCTTCGATATTTTTGGCTTATTCTAGTTGAGTTCTTAAGTTCTCAATGACTTGTGGGCTTCTTAAAAAATGTGAACACTTTCCTTTTGTTTCATCAATTCTTTCTTGAGTGACTTGTTTTCTTCTCTTAGTTCATCTAAAGCACTAATCAATTATGCTTCATAGTTGTCTTCCTTTTCAATTATCTTTTTTGTCTCATTTTCTTCATGGCATTCTATTTCAAGATGTCCACATTTTTCACCATTAAAGAAAAACAACATACCTCTGGTGATTATGTACTCTTCATTTTCTGAATCTGTTTGATATGGTGAACATAATTCTTCTTGATCAGTATTTGCATCTTCTTTGGTATTTTTTGAATCTGTGATGGGTGAAGAATATATGTCATGTAACTTATTCCAAATTTCTTTAGTTGATGAAAATTTACCAACCTTTTCTCTTACCGGATTAGGTAATCCTTCCCAGATGAAATCCATTGATATTTTGTTATTCTTCTTCAATTCCTTCTTGGATGTAGTCTTTTCCCTTTTTGAACTATCATGTCTTGTAAAAAATGATAGCCAAATATAATGTCCCTGTGCCTGTAAAAATACTTTCATCCTTCTGCTCCACCACATCTCATACTTAAAATCGTTCTGACCATTAAACATTGGTACTCCATTCTTAGAATAATCTATGATCTCCTTCTAGTGGTTAAACTGTTTCCTTAAGGAACCGACTCTGAAATCAATTGTTGTATTACTAAGAGGGGGGTGAATCAATAATAGAGAAATTTAATCCTTTTTAACCAAAAATGAAATTTTTATATCAATGTAGCATTATCATCCAATAGTTGCAGAGTAAACAATTAAATGAACAAATGATAAATCATACACATACATAGTACACCGGTGTTTTTTATGTGGAAACCCAAAACGAGAGAAAACGACATAATTCTTTTTCTTATATGTCTTTAATGATTACATTCATTGGAAGCACCAACTTCCTTTGTTTTCCAACTGCAACTGGAAGGAGGCTCCAACCCACTAGTTTCTCAGGATACAACTTGAGGGAAGCTCCAACTCTCCAAGTCTCTGGCTACAACTAGAAGGAGGCTCCAAACCCCTAGTTTCTCAGGATACAACCTAAATGAAGCTCCAAATCCCCAATTCTCTGGCTACAACCAAAAGGAGGATCCAACCCCCTATGTTCTCCGGCTACAACCAAAAGGTGGCTACAACCACCTTTCATTTCCCGGCCAACTGCCATGACGTATAAGTAGAATTATGGAGCCATTGTCACACTATCACTGTGAGATATACTGATGTAAACCTTTACAAATAAACCTGCAACAAATAACCTATACTAATAACCTAAAACATGCATTGACCATGCATCAACCTGTACCTCAACATGTAATCAACCTGTACCCTAAACAAATGCATCAACCATGCACCAACCTGTACCATCAATGAGAGCATCAACCATGCACCAACCTGTACCATCAATGAGAGCATCAACCATGCACCAGATATGTACCAATAACCCATCACAATAACCTATCCAAACAACCTATAATCAACCTATCTGATCTGATCACATATGCCTCAAATGTAGAAACTTAATATGTCACTAAGAAACCTGTCACTGTATACTCATAAACCAATCTAATCTAATCACATATACCTCAAACACTATACCACAAGTCTGTACCTCAAACCATGTGCTAGAACCTCACTATTATACAACCTCTGTATGTACCAATAAATTCAGCAACATACCTCAACCAAAATCCCTCACACACGAACCAATACTAAACTTCAGTAGATCTTCCTCAGATCAACTCTACAACAACCCATAAACTCCCAAAAGGGAATGCAACATATTTACAAGGAAAACCCTCAACTTGATTCATAAATTCAACACTACACATATGAGAACCATACCCCTTTTTTCTTGTAGCATTCTGTTGCAGCGGTTTTGCTGTCGCAAATCCACTACGACGATTTTTCTGTGGCTATTTTTATGTTGCACTTTTTCTGTTGTGGGTTTTTTGTCGCACTTTTCCAGTTGTGATTTTTCTGCCGCACTTTTCCGACTGCGATTTTTCTGCCACACATTTTTATCTGCAGTTTTCTTGCAACACTTTTTCTTTTGCAATTTTTCTATCATACTTTTTCTTCCGCACTTTTCCTGCCGCACTTTTTCTGCTGCACTTTTCTTGCCGCACGTTTTCTGCCTCACGTTTTCTATCGCAGTTTCCCTACCATATTTTTCCTACCACACTTTTTCTACTGCAGTTTTCCTGCCGCACTTTTTCTGCCGCACCTTTTCTGCCGCACTTTTCCTACCTCACTTTTTCTACCACAGTTTCCCTACCATATTTTTCCTGCCACACTTTTTCTACTGCAATTTTCCTTTCGCACTTTTTCTGCCGCAGTTTTCCTGCTACACTTTTTCTGCCACACTTTTCTCTATCAATAATACCTACCCAAATAACATTTTGAAAAATAGATATTCAATGATATTCAAGTGTGATTAAATGAGAGAGAATTTCCTCTTATTTATACTTTCATGTAGCATCCTCAAGGGTTTACCTTTCAACCATCTTAACCCACTTTCCTTATTTTAGGGTTAACCCACTTATAACCACTTGTCCACTTAACTTAACCACTTTCCTTAATTAGTAAGTTCTCCATTAACTTTATTATTAATATAATTTATTTTGCATCCTCTTTGACATATAGTACATGTTTACTACTTTGACCTTTTGGGGCTTCTATATGACTCATGAGGGTTCTCCAACTTCACATGGCCATAACTCTCTA
>SNQJ01S0010190.1:83600-95276 GCA_010110895.2 Picea sitchensis
TTTTTTTTTTTTTTTTTTCACGCAGAAAAAACAGTCTCACTGCTATTCTATTAAGACTCAAGTGAAACTATAAAAAATACATATTGTGCTTACATTGTACTTTTGTCCCTCTATTCTTCAAAACAGGATAATGAGAAATCCATGATTTCTTCAAAATTTGTCTTCGATACATATAAAGACTAAACTGACCTGGGATGTTTTCTTTCTGGCCATTAATATACATTAATTCCATCAAAACATTGACCAAAAGTTCAGTATAAGACTAAAAAAAAAATATTATGTTGGCCTAAACTACTTCTCCTTCGACTAGCTCCTCATAATAAAGCCACCCATGAGTGAGATTCAGTGCTTTTTTGGATAGTTTATCGACAACATGGTTAAAAATTCTGTGAACATTAATGAAGTTGAGTCTTTGAAAATTGACTTGTATCTTTCTGATTCTCTCTTGCCAGGGCCTAAGAGATAAACATTTCAATCTTGATTCACCTTTTATCCAATCAATAGTTGTTTTGGAATCGCCAACGACCATCAATTTGTTCAAATATTACAAGGAATCAATATGTAACAATCCCCATAAATCTTGGAGATCATCTTTCATACTGGATCCTTCTCCTCCAAAAAAATAGGCTTTGTAAATATGGACACTGCTAAATTTAAGGTATAATCCAATACTACATCTATTTCCTGAGGCTGCACCATCGAAGAAAACAATTGGCGAATCATCAAAATAAATTGGAATTAGGATATATTCCAATCTTTCAGGCTTTGTCTCATCTTGAAATTACTGGATAGAAAGAATAATATTTTTGACTATGAATGTATCTTGTCTAACCCAGTTTTTGAATAACATCTTATTTTGGTACTTCTATATGCCCCAAATCACAATGAATGGAATATGTCTCAACCTTGGATATTTAATGAACCAACTAAGGAGGTTATCTTCCAATCCATGTTCTCTCCATATATCATGGATCATCAGATGTGAAAGGATTTATTCCCAAAAAATTTAGAAACAACACAATGAGAAAAGAGATGATTTGTTGACTCTTCAACGTTGAGACATAAACTGCATGTTGAAGGCTTTATTCCTCCTCTGCGCTTATAATTAACCCATGTGAGTATACTTTCCATCAAACATAACCATATAAATCATATAATCTTACTCGAAACATTTACCTTCCAAATAGCTTTGAACCACCATCGATTTTCTCCCTTTAGGTTTGAATATAATATGGACTAGTAATCTAACTTGACAGAGAAAGTTATTGAAGCCTGGTTCCATGACTATACGATCTTATCACGAGAATCATTTAAGGATATGCCATTATTTATAAGAACGAGGATGAAATTGTCCCATTCCAAGGCTAGCTCACCTGTTAGCTTTAGTTGATTAGAGTCAATCCAAACTATCAGGGATGTTGAATCATTATGGATAGCAACTTGGGTTGGTGAATAGATTTTCTTATTATGAATATGGTGAATAAGGTGAGATGAAAGAAAATAAAGGTCATTCCCTCCAACAAAGGCATCCATGTCTAGAGAGATTTGTTTACCACAACCCACGGTTCAGGTCGCCCACCTCAGAATGATAGGCATAACTGTCATAAAGTTTCTCCAAATGACCGAAGCAGCAGAAAAATTAAAGTCATTCATTTTAATCCAAGCTGGAACATCAATACCTTTCAAGTATTTTTTCCTCAACACTGAACTCCACATACCATTGTCAAAGATCCCCCTTCAACAAGATTTTGCATCTAAGGAGAGAGAAAACCATTTTAAATTCCTTAAACCCCATCCTTCATTCTCTTTTGGTAGCGCTATATTCTTCCATTTAGCTAGATGGAACCCAGTTTGTTTCCTGCAACCCCTCCAAATAAAGTTTGAAATTAGTTGTTGGATTCTATGCATAGTGGTCATCGAAATCTTAACCAAACTGAGCCAGTACATAGGAATACTTTGCAGAACTTCTTTCATTAAAACAAGTCTTCCTCCTAGGGAAAGCCATCGAAAATACCAACAACCAATTCTCTTCTCAATGTTTTGAATGATCCAGTTCCAGTCAGCCACTATATCATTATTTTCCTTTAGAAAGTATCCAATATACTTCATTCCTTCCTCAAATTTTAAAACTTGTAAATTAAAATTTGTCCTCAATTTTTTAATTAAATCTGGATCTATGTTCTGAGCTAGGAAGCAAGACTTGTGAAAGTTGATGATCATACCAAAATATTTACAGAAATTCCTTAAAAGTGTGTGTAAGAGAGACCATTCTTCATAATTTGCATCCCCCAGGATGAGGACATCATCAAAAAATAGTAAGTGTGAAATAAAAGTTTCAACAACTACCTTTAGACCTTTGAAAGATCCATTTTCTACTGCCTTTTTTATCTGTCTACTTAGGCATTCAATAACCAGAAGGAACAATAGTGGTGAAAGAGGACACCCCTATCTCAACCCTCAGTGGATTTAAAAAAATGAAGTAGGAGATCCATTTATTAGCACTGCCATACTTACGTTGGTAACGCAAGCCATAATCCATTGTATTGCTTCCTACTTAATCCCTATTTGGATGAGCAGTAATATCATAAATTTCCAACTAACATTATCATATGCCTTTTTTAAATCCAACTTAAGGATAATAGAACTTAGTTTCTTGGTTTTAACTGAGTGGAAGCATTCTCGGGCTAAACCAACAACATCAAAAATCAACTTGTCCTTCATGAAGCTGAACTGTTCTTGAGATAAACAAGAGGCCATCTTGTCCTTAATGTGGTTTGAAATCACTTTATATGAAAAGTTACATAAGGCAATGGGCCTAAACTCATTAAAGGAGGAAGGTTTTCTCACCTTTGGAATAAGTGGGAAAAAAGTAGCATTGAGTGCGCCTGTAATAAAGCCTGGGACTTTGGATTCCTCAATGGTGAGGATAAAGTACTTTCCCATAATGTCAAAGAAGGATTGAAAGAGCTCTTGAGTCCACCCATCCGGGCCAGAGCTCTTCTCTTTTTGAATTTTGTTAACTTTAAACTCAATTTCTTCAATGGAGACCGGTTTCCCTATTTCATCACTCTTTGTGTCAGAGAACATGCGAGAAGGTATGATTTTAAGGATGGAAATTTATTTTAAAATGTAGAAACCTTGACGAATATTACTAATCCTTCATATGCCAACTATAAATGTTTAGCGATACTTTTATAAAAATATTCAAATTTCTAAGGATTTTATATAGTTTGTATAAAATTTTGGCGATTTTTTAGGTAAAATAATTTTGTCCTATAGAATTTGGGTGAATCATTTTTAGAATGACAAATATTTTTTTGGGAAAACCCATGAGAGAAATTTATCCCCTAAAATCATCCCTACATGTGAGGTACATCTTTTATTATATGAAATTGGTTATTCATGTCTTCCACCTTGGTGAAACTGTATTGGGTCTGAAAAAAATTATAAGCATACTCCTTTATCTCTGATTCATTGCAGAGAATTGTCCCATCATCATTGGATATATCCCATATTGTGTTTTGGTTCCTCCTCTTTGTAGCATATTTATGAAAAAAAGCATGTTTTTATCCCCTTTCTTCATCCAGAGAGCCTGACTCCTAAGCCTCCACGTCAATTCTTCAATAGCTAGAATTTTTTCTTTCTTGGTATTCAAGGCTCTCAATATGTTTAACTCCTCTTCCTTGAAAATTTGAGATAGACAGCTCTCAAAAAACTCTGACATTTTTGCTCCAATATGGAGAAGATCCGACTGTAGATGTTGTTTTTTCTCTTTCTGCCAATTAATCACCATCTTCTTTAGAAATTTTAGTTTTTCACACAACAAGGCACATGAAGATTTGTTTGTCCAGTGCACCATAGAATCCCAAGTCGACTTGATAAGAGAATTGAAATCCGGATGTGATATCGAGGAACTGTTGAATTTGAATGGTGCACGATCCATTTGACGGGAGTAATCAATCTACATACAAATCAGATTATGGTCTGATATTGTAGAGTTTATAGTCTAGGATTTATAGATACACGGGTTGGTGAGGAGGTTCCCATCCAGTAGGAAACTTTCCAAGCATTTGGAGATACCAGCTGAGCCCACCCTACCATTACGCCAAGTCAGGGACAAATGGGATGGGACTAAATCTACCAGTCTGGTATCCTGAAGAATATTTGAAAAGTAATCAAACATTGGATTAGCTCTTGCTAAACTACCCCACACTTATCGAGTAGAAATATTAAAGTTGAAGTCACCTCCAACAATAAGGCCCTGTTCCACAAGAAGGCCATAATCTATAATATATTGCCAGAATTGTTCTCTTTCCTTATACACAGAATATCAATTTAGGAGTTTGACATTTTATGCGGAAAATTTGAATCTGCCCTCCAAACAAATACCTGTAGAGGTGCCACATGCACAAAACTCAGCCAAATCAGGATTCCATCCAACAAGTAGGCTGCCCGATCTTCTATTTGGATCCATAGTCACACAATTCCATGTGGGAAGACACTTTAAAAAGAGTCTCTTTTCCTTGTCTGAATCCACAAGGGTTTCTTGCAAAAAACAACGTCGGGAGAGGTTTGAAATAGTAACAAATTAACGGAGGCGAGTTTAGAGGGTCCTCCAAACCCTCATAAATTAAGAGAAAAATAATCATAGGTTAACCCCAGTAATTGACAAGCCTTCTCTAAGGGCCGAGGGAAAGGGAAACTGAGACTGTTCTGCCATGGTTTCTTGTACAGAGGCAGGGGGGAAGTGGGGTTTCTGGAGAAAAGGGGACATGCCTCCTTCAACATACCCCTGAGGCTTCTTTGTAAGGCATGGTCTAGGTTTCTTCCTGAGGGTGAAATTTTACCTGGAGGCTAGGAGAGGGTCTAGTAAGGAGGGGCTAGTGACCATAAGGGCCACAGGGGAAAGGGAGTCTGCAAGCTTGGTGAACTGTGAGGGGAGGGGATCAAACGAAGGAGAAAGAGTAGGAACAGTGGATTCACATAAAGGACTAGGTGAACCTTCAATCAAATCCACAAGGCTCTGTCCAAGAAATTCGAAAGGAGGAGTAGCATCAGGGGAGACACTAAAGGGAGGTCCATTAGTCATCATCAAGGGGAGAAAATTATTTGGCTCGTCATAGGGAAGAGGACTAAACAAAGTGGAGGAAGGAAGTGGGCTTCCAACGACACGACTTTCAGAGACAGGACCCGGGTGGAAATCCAGATTGTTGAACTTCCACATGAGGATTTCCCAGAATTCGCCAAAAAGTTTATGTACCCACTCTTCATTTTCATGCAAATAGTCCACTTCAATATCAGATAAATTGGAAAATAAATTGGGGTAGAAAAGACTCATCTTACCTAAGAAGGAGTTCGGGCTAGCAAGAGGAGGATGAGATGATGAAACCCGTTGAGAAGAATCCATGGTAGGTATCGATGCTTCCCTGGGTCTAGTACCTGTCAGACAGAGAGCCTTCAAATGACCAAGCAACCCACAGAAATGGAAACTGAAGCATTCCTTCTAGTAATCATCTTGTTGACTCAAGACCTTATCTCCTATGAAAATTTTGATAGATGCAGGAAATCCATTTTCCATGTAGAACTCCACCAGAACCCAGGTAGTCTTCTTGTTACACCACCTCAAAGATTCAAATTTGAAGAAAATAAACTTATCTACAGAATTGGCAATGGCTTCAAAAATGGCTGCGAACCAGAATTCAATAGGGAAATCTGGGAGAAGCATCCACAGTTTCCTATAGGTGAAGACCTCTGAGTGAGGGTTGAAGCATGGATACCACTGTTTCATCATTATTATTCCATGTTCAATGACCCAGGGAGAATCTAATATGCACAGTAGGTCTTCTTCAGAAAGGAAATGAAACACCAACCAGTGGTTGGACAAAATGATGAATTTGGGGCAATAACCGACCAAAGGTTTCCAATGTTGAAGAACCCAATCATCGACCTAATATTTATTCAACCCGATGTAAAAAAAAATCTCGATCAGGGCTTTCTCTGAGAGACTCATGACCCTACTCATAGAAATATCCTTCCCAATAACGCACTGAGAGGAGATTTTACGAACCTTCAAACTTTTTTTTTCTACAGTGACGAGCAGCCTGACCGGAGTAATGAATGTGACCCACACCTCACCTGAAACCAGACTATGAAAACTTGGGACATGCACAAAGTGGCGGAGAGGAAATTGTATCTACAACTTGTCTGGAAATAGGATTCGAGCCATAAAACTTACCCACATCATTTTTCAGGGGGGAATACATTGCCTCTAGTAAAATCCCCTCCATCCGTTCAACCGAAATGGAGTTCGACTTAGATGAGAAGGAAAGTTTCACCTCTAATCCATTACCCACATAGAAAGCAACAAAAGAAATGAAAGTTTTGGGGGCTGAAGAAACCTTAGAGTGAAAACGAAAATGTATGTCTCGAGGCACATAATCAACACACTTCTCTCTGACAGAGCTTGTGTCTAGCACATGGCCCGATCCAGTACTTTGACTCTGAGAAACCGCCACCTATTTGCTAGCGACGTTGGACAACCCACTGAGGTGACCAGTTGATGTTAGAGAGCCTGGATCCTTGCGTATGAATTCATATAATACATGATACGTGTCATCCTCCAAAAAGAGTCCCTCCTGAGCCCATAACTCATCTTCATCCACCCAAGAAGTGTCAAGGTGGCTTTCCATGTTGTCACTGCATTGACTCGACACACTATAAAAAGGGATCTAGAATCTTGACACGTCCTCCATCCCACATTGTCGAACCATAGATCCTAGAGGGCCTGCGAGAACCCTAACCTGCGATCTGCAGAAACCCTATCTCCATCAGTCGTCCTAAGTTACAAACACAATCATATTAAGACATAGTTATCATATCTCCATATGTAGATGATATGTTATTCATTGGTAACAATAATAATTTGATACATGATTTGGAGTCTTAGATTTCAACATAATTTGATATGAATGTTTTGGGGATTAGAAAATCTATATTAGGAATGGAGACTAGGGGATATAGAGAAAATATAAATCTTTGATTAAACTAAAGTACATATTTAAACTTTGCGATATAGAATTTTCACATGGAATATTGCGAACCATTTGGTGTTCTAATTTCTGTGGGAACTAATATTTTAGTTGATAAGTCCTACAAAACTTGTAGAGATGGAGGCACATGGTATTCACTCAGTGAACCTGTGACATAGCACCTGTGTTTGCAGTATATTAAAGAATACCCCTAATTTCACTAGATATTGATAAATACCTCCCAAAATAATTTTGTTGAACACCCTCCCAATATATATTTACAATAAAATAAACCCCTATTTATACCCCCCAATACCTATAAAACACTTGAGATCCCACATCCCTCCCCCCCCAATACCTACTATATATTGAATTTATTTTTCACAATTAAAAAAACTACTTTATGAATGAACACAGATATTGGTAAACAAGGTGAAGCCCCCATGGATGGATGATATGGCTTATGTTCCTTATGCTAGTGAAATTAGTATTTTTATGTATGCAATGGTTTGTACTATACCATACATTACCTAAGCAATGAGTGTCTTGATTCAAGTCATGGATTATGTTGGATATGAATAGTAGGTTGTCATGAAGAGGGTATTGAGGTGTTTTTAAGGTACTTTTAAATATTTTCTTTTCTATCATAGTGATGTTTCATGGGATCCAAACTGAGTGTATAAACAAGGTTATGTGGACTCTGATTAGGAAAAGAATGTATATAGAAGGACATCTACAATAAAATATGTAGTAAGTTGGATGAGAAAGCCATAAGTTCTGGTCTCTTTTTCCACTATAGAGGTAAAGTATATGAAATATACTCGTTCCTATAATAATTCCATTTATCTTATGAAACTATGTTTATAATCCTCGCTAAGTTAGAGAGCTATTACAATTCAATGTGATAGCAACAATGAAATTTGGTTGGCTAAGAAAATAACCCTTAATGTGAATACAAAGCATATATATATCCACTACCATTACAATGGGGACATGATAGGGAATGGAAATGTGATACCAGAGAAAAATGATACTATAGAATGTAGATGCATTGATGAAACTAGTGAGCACACGAAAATTCAAGTGTTGTTGTGAGTCTATGGGCCTTATGGCCCCTAACAATTACACCCCAACTCGATGCATTCTCCCTTATACTCTTGAAAGGTATATGGAAATTGGGAGGATGTTGGGAGATGTGTGTAATACACCTTGTAGTTGTGTAGTATAGTAGGTAAGGATTTTTGAGCAGTAACATGGAACAAAGTTTGAACAATAGCAAGGAATAAATGTTGAGCAACAGTAGAGAATAAATAAATATCACTAGAAAACAATTATTGCCAAGAGACACCAATTATCCAATTAATTGTTATTGGTTTCTATCATGTATAATTGGAAAAACATAAATCGTTTATGGTTTCGTTATACTTATTTATTCAGTTCTAGGGTTGGAGGAAAATAAAGTTTGTGAGTTTTATCTTAGAATTATGCTGCTGAAATTTCTTCAAAATATTTATGCTATCACTAAATGATATTGTTAAAGGTACATAGAATCTATAATGTATTATAACCATTTAAGTATTGAATAATACATTGGGAATGCTTTAGAGTGTGAGTTTTTTCTCATGGAAGTGTTTTCCCCAGGAAATGAGTGTGTATTAATAGTTTTCTATTTATTTCATTTGTTTCTTTATCATATACAATTGTTTGTTTACAATTTTTTGCACATTATTCTCTCAGTCGTTAGTGCAGGAAGTGTATTCTACACCTCTTATTCCTTTTAGTTGGAATAAAAAATAATTCCTCATAACATTGGTTCTATTCCCATGGTCAAATATTTTTCCTCTGTATTGGCAATGAAGAAACCTAGTAAACGTTTACATTTAACGATTTATACCAATTCACAGTAATCCATTGAAGAAGAGATACACAAATATATTAAAGAAGAGATACACATGTTGACCATATTCCATTAAATATGCATATGAGAATTTTAATATTTGTAGAATTACAACCCTTCCCTATGAGGATGCTCAAATCAATTTCTCATTTGTTTGGAAATAAAAGTTGGTGAAAATGAACATATTTTTTCTCAAGGAACCGATAAAATATAGTCAATACTAAATGGGGAATTAATAAAATATAATTAGAGATATAATATATAATCAATACTAACAACTTATGTTTATGCAAAATCATTAAGCAATTAAAACCTAGATTCTACATATTAAATCAATTCACACATTAAAACACAATTATATAGGAAATTAGACCATATGTTTCTTACAATTATCCATCGTCGTCATGAGGAAGAGTTGGATCCTCTACAGCTATGGTTTTCCCTATCCTCCACCCTCTGTTCCCGGTGCATCGATTGAATGTGGAGGCGAGCCGAGAGTAGATCTTCATGGTTGCGACTAGTTTCTCACAATTCTTTCTTCTTGTGAATTGATTAAGGTTTTTGGTGCGTTGCATGGGTCGTTCACAACTAATTTATTTTCATTGTTGCGTTCTCAAGTATCATGGGAGGGCATTATCCTTCTATTGGTGAGGGAATATTTTCTAAAACTGATGATTTCATCCCCAATATGACTTGGGGCACTCTATGGAAAATTATAACTCTGTCATTCTGTCAAAGAGTGCTATAGTTGGTAAGTTTTTAGGCATTTGTCGCATTCCTTGGATTATTGTAGAATAGATTTCCAAGAATTGTCCTGAGTAATATCCTTTTTCTTTGTATTGTGGGAAAGGATTTTTTGTTTTCCTTTTTAAAACCATTGAATATAATGACCATATCTTCAAATATGGCCCTTACTTGATGGATTCCATGGTGCTTCTTATTTCACCCTAGACCCTCAACTTCAACCCATACATGGAGATCTATTCTAATCCTATTTGGAGTAGACTTTTGCACCTCCCTCGTTGATCCAAAATGCTCAAAAGTGATCTAGGAGGATTCAAAATGGTAAAAAATTGATCTTCTCAAATGTTATTGAAAACAAAATGATTGTGCATATCTCGACGACAGCTTTCCAATGGCACAAAAATTTCCTCAAACATAGTTTTTATGAAGAAGTTATGGCTGGTTAAAGTTTTGGTCAAACATGGAAAAAGTCAAACCATGGGTGCAATGTGGTAGGCCCATAGGTAGCCACGTATCCTGTCTATATAGGGCATACAACTACAACATGGAATCATGTTGACATTAGCAAGCTGACGTGGAAGCATGAAAGGCTGCCACATCTCACTCATGTTTGGCATATTCAGGCACCCATGTGGATGAATAAAATGTTCCACGTGTTGTCTATATGATGACATGGTAGGTCGTACAGTGACATGGCATCCAAATGGTAGGTACACTTAGTAGGTACAATCAACATGTGACTCGGTAGATGTGTACAAACCATAATAAACCAACGGGTATGACCATTTGGCGGGTCGAACCCAGGATGTCCAGGGAATATTCCAAAATTTTAACCACTATGCCATCAATTCTGAATATGTTAAGTAATTACATTGAATTAATTTTGTTGTAACATTAATTTTGGTTGTAACGTGCCAATAGACTTAGATCCAATTTTTGTCCTATATAAACTCTACGCTTGAAATTCATACAACATGGAAGTGTGTGACAAGAGATTGGAGTTCCTTCTCATTGCATATTCTTTCCTTGGTTTGTGTGCAAGAGGTGTTCCCATGTTAGATCTGGCTTGTTTTGTATGCTATTGGGTTCTTTGAGGGAGGTATAAAGTGTTTATAGTCATTTTTCTCATAATTTCAAGAGGATTCTGATGGTGATTTATATTATGTGTAAAAGTGATATGTATGAAAATTCTTAGTCCAATTTTTCATGTATGAGACACATAGTCTCATTATTCATGCAAAAGGGTCTTTTTTTGGACCTATTTAGAATATAGTAGAGTTTATACTCATTTTTCTCAGAATTCCATGAGGAATTCATTAATGAACATTGTGTCTAGGATTGAGAAACATGATTGAAGGGTGTGTTCAAATTGGCCATTGTAAATCATCATTGTATCAAGAATTTGAGAATTAACAGAGCGGCCTCATTGTTTAGAACTCTGTTATCAAACTATGTAATGAGCTACGCTATTTGTTTTCTCTATTTATATCTATTTTAGCACTCATTTTTTCCATGGTTTATTATCAGTTTCAATGAAGTTTATGGATAAGTAAGATGTAACATCCCCAAAAATAAATTATTTTTAAGTCTGAAATTTCTTAAGAAATTATTTTTGTTTTTGGTAAATTCAAAATTGGAATTTTTTTTCCATTTATGGCAATTCCGAATTCTAAATTTAGTTAATTGTAATTAATGACTATGATTGTTGGGCAGATATCTGTTTTGACCCAACTAACTACTTAACTATGACACTTGTATGAAAAAAAATATTTTATATTTATTGCTGATGGACAAATGGAACAACCAGGTTAAAATCAGCTGACCATGACTCCATGAGTGGGGAACATGTTGGAACTACCTCAGGGTTGATTGTTACAAGTGGAAAATCAGGAACTTGTGTAACGACCCTGCTTAAATAGATGTATAGGATTATTAATTATAATTAATTTAATAATCTAACTGTCCTAAAAAGTTAGCTAAACAATAATTATTTCTTAAATAATATTA